>JAKSZT010054489.1:27114039-27171819 GCA_026826555.1 Tolypeutes matacus | reverse complement strand
GGACAGGGCAGGACAGGATAGGACAGGACAGGAGAGGGCAGGACAGGAGACACTGCCCCTGCTTGCTGGGCTGAGGGGCCCGACTGAAATCCATGGCCACCTGCGTCAAGGTACAGATGTGAGTGCCTCTGCCCTCCCGTGCAGATGTGCAGACATGCTGATTGGCATGCAAGCCCAGCTCTCCTGAGTGCCATTTAATAGATGAGGACATGGCCATGACATTGAACAGGAAACATGCAGGGAGGGTCCATGCTGAGCCCCATGTCTGCGAGGCTGGCTGGGCTGAGCTGCGTTCCAAGACAGTGTCTTCCCACTTCTGTGGCTCAGGTGGGGTTGGGGCAGGAGGTGATAGTTCGAAAAGGGAAAAGCAGGTAGAATTCAGATTCGTGCTTGAATCCTGCCAATGCTGAGAAATGGGAGCTTCATGTCTACTACGGCTGTCTTAATTGCTAACATATTTGTTCACTTAACTCCTTCTTCCCCTTCCTCCCTCCATCCCTTCTTCCCACCTTCCTGTCTCCACAAGATGTTCCAGATAGTGATCTGGGGACCTTAGATGCAGTGATGTACAACAACAGCACAAGGCAGACAAGGTCCCTGCCCTCAAGCAACTTATCACTGGGAGGAGAAGACAAAAGCCATTTGCAAAGAATTAAGCAAGAAAATTTCAGATAGTGCTAAGGAACTAAAACGATAGAATGTGATTGATTAGGGTGCGAGGGTCAAGGGTTGAGGGTCGTGTGGCAGTGGTGCAGATAGTGGGTATTGAAGGAGCGACTCTCTGAGGATGTGAGGTGTAACCTAAGGCCCCGAAGGCCCTGGCAAGGAGCCCTGGAGGGAGCTGCACTTCAGACAGCGGCGATAGCTAGTGCAAATGCCCTGAGGTAGGGCAGAGCCCCACGCTGTCTTTGGGGGCTGGAGGGCAGTGTTGAGGAGGAAGAGGGGATTTCAGCCACAGAGATGGCAGCGCTGGAGGGTCAGCCCAGAATCAGGGTTTATTTATGTCTTGCTAACAGTGAGCTTGACTCCAGCACCTCCTGCACATCCTCACCGCAGCGTCCTTAATCCAGACCAAGAACCACGGTCACCATTCCCACCGGTCTCTCTTTAAATATTCCTGTTCCTCTCAGTTGGCCTCCGTCTTCCCGGACTCCTTTTTTCCTGACGGATGTTCTACCACATGCACCCACACTCGCTCAAGCAGCAACATACTCCCACGTGTGCATGCGTGAGCACGTATGTGCACCCCCCACACAATGCATGCATGTCCATACACATGAACACATGCATGCACACACTTCCACTCCAATGTGGAACACACTCCCACACGTGCATGCATGCACACACATGAACATGCACATACACAAACATGAACCACGAAGCACACCCAGACACAACACAGCCCACATATGCATGCATGACCACACACATGAACATGTGCATGGACACACACTCCCACTCCCGCATGTGCATACAGGCACACATATGAACATACACGCTCACACACATCGTCCCACATGGACCAACACTGCACACATGCACACATGCATGCATACATGAGCATGCACACATACACTGACACATGTATATACATAAGCAGATATACACTTATGAAATCCGTGTGTATGTGTGTTCACATGCTACACATGTAAACACACTTATTCACAAACTCACTCTGTGGACAGATTTATCTGTGTGAAAACAGACTAAGCTGTGGCCTTTCTTAGCCTCCACTGCTTCACCATTGTCCACCCAGGACATCCGGACTCAAGAAGGCACTGGAGGATCTTCACACACCTGCCGCAACCTGCCTTTGCCTTGTCCACAGTCCGATGTACATGCTGGGCTTGTAGGTGGCGTTCGCACCTCCCTTTTCCTCGCATATACTGAGTCGATTCATGCCAATGAGCACTGATTGTCCACCATTTGCCAGGCTTTGTTCACAAGCGATGGCACATGGGGGAAGACGGCTGCTACACGATAAGCATTCCAGGTCAGCGCAGTGTAGAGCGTGGTAGAAGGCCACAGATATTGTGGAAGTCATGGAGCAGGGTAAGAGGGCATGAAGAAGGCTGGTGCCTGGGGAGAAGGGGGCAGACAATGGTCCATATCGTTGACCTTTGTCATGAGGAACGAATATC
The DNA here is from genome assembly GCA_026826555.1 of Tolypeutes matacus. Taxonomy (NCBI): domain Eukaryota; kingdom Metazoa; phylum Chordata; class Mammalia; order Cingulata; family Chlamyphoridae; genus Tolypeutes; species Tolypeutes matacus. The sequence continues at coordinate 27,169,678 of JAKSZT010054489.1, read as the reverse complement.
CCTGCCTGGAAGGCTTCTCCCCACTTGCTTCAATCAAGTAGTGCCTGACATTTTTCGTGGCCCTTCTGAACCATGCATCGCTTTTTTTTTTTTTTTTTTTTTTTAGGTACAGAGGCTTGGGGATTGAACCCTGGACCTCTTATGTGGGAAGCTGGAGCTCAACCACTGAGCCACATTGGCTTCCCTGAGTTGGTTTTATTTGTTTGTTTTTTGTTTTGTTTTGTTTTGTTTTCAGGAGGCACTGGGAACTGAACCCAGGACCTCCCATGTGGGAGGCGGGTGCTCAATCCCTTGAGCCACATCTGCTCCCCCATGCATCACTTTTGGTTCCTCAGAGGCCAGCATTGCTTCCAGGGTGCCCCTTAGAGTTTTTAGTCATCTTCTCAGCACAGGCCGAATGATCTTTTAGGCACTGAGGCATCTCTGCAAATCCTTGGCTCAAGGAACTACGATCTAGTTGGACATCACACCCAGCCATGCCCCATACCGTCCTGCTTTATTCTCATTATCCACTTAGTTATCAGTTTATCCATGACTCTCTGCAAGCTCTTTCAGTCAGAAAGCAAGTTTCAGTCCTTTAAGTATGTGCCCCAGCCTGTGCTCACTGTCCTTGGCACATTGGTGTTCTATCAATATTTCTGTTCAATGACTTAAAAACTGGACCAGAAGTTCTAGACTCAGTTGGTGATTAAGAAGCAGTATTAGAATTGACACCAACAAAATTACATATAAATATTCAGATTCAAAGAGTCATTATGTTTCATCAGCCTGAGAGCTTTAAAGAAAGCAATAAACTCTGCTCCTTATTTCTGGGTTAAGGCCCAATTGAGACATAAGATACAGGAGCCAAACAGAAGGAAATACAAATATCAGTCTTGTTACTGATAATGCTGAATTAGAAAAGTTGGTCTAGACTTGGCCAGAGTTCCCTGACTCCAAAGCTTTTCTGTAGAAGGGAAGGTGACCTACAGAGCTGCAGAGGGAGATGGGGGCTTCCAGAGGTCATGCTGCTCCAAAAAGAGAGACAGACAGACAGACAGAAACAGGGTGTGCATGCTTAGAGTGAGGGAGGTGGCATGGAAAAAAGTAATGGAATGTCATTACTTTCCCTTCATGGGGAGTATAAACTTTATCCCTTCTGCAGGGTTGAAGAAAAGGGAATGCCTGCTTTCTACCATCCCAGGTTTGAATTAGGAATACTGATTATTCCAAACTCTGGCATCAAATTGCCAGTGGTGGAAGGATGTTTGGGTCATAGGGGAAGGATATAGCACATTCCTTTATTCTACACAGAGAAGCCAAAAAACCAGGGTCACTGGATTAGGGGTATTTTATGCCCTAACCAAGGAGGCTCACACAATAAGCAATTAAAAAGCAATTTTAGATAGTTTTTAGTTCAAATGTCACAAAATATGATTTAGACCCTAAGTGTCTTAGGGGGTTAGAGAAGCAAGAGTAAAGGGCATGTGGATTTAAATTTTTCCTCCAAAGTACTCATTTAAGCTTCCTAACCACCTAGAAACCCACTCACATTCCACGAAAGTGGTGGCGGACTTTCTCTTTGCCCTTGCGTTTCCCCTGGTTGTATCATCCATGTCCTTGGTAGGCTTCCATGTAGCCCAGTCCCAAGCACACGAGAGAGTCTGGCTTTGGGGTTTGGAGAAGGCGGGTGGGGAAAGGAAGGGTGGCTGGACAGGCAGGTGGGTGGATGGTCAGTCGTGACCATTTCCTGAATGTTTGGGATTGGAGGAGTAGTGTGGCAAGTGAAGACACTAAAACCCGCCTGGCGTGCTCTCCCCAGGACACAGACCCACAGCCAGCTGTCTCTGGACGTGCGGAATTCAGAGTACCTCACCAGCATGCCCCCGCTGCCCGCAGAGTGCCTGGACATCGACGGCGACTGGAACACCCTGCCGGTTATCTTTGAGGACCGCTACGTGGCCTGCCCGGCCTCAGGTGGGTGTTCCTGCGGAAGGGCTGGAGAACAAGGCTTACCTGTGTGTTCCAGCCAAGTGGTCCTTTTTATAGCCCAAGCACTGCACGGCGGGGCCAAATGGGTGAAGTCGTTTCGTCAATTTATAGAGGAGAAACGGGAACCGAGGTTAATTGTGTTGTACGAAATGGCCTTATTGCAGTGAAATTGGCAAATCTATCAAATAAAACTAGGTATTATAGGGGAAAAAACCTCTCCTTCTGGGGTGCAATTATATCTAGGGCCTCAGAGTTTTCACCTACAAAATGGGAACCAATTCTCCACCTCACCAGAATAGCATGAGTCAGATGAAAATTCTTTCTGTTCTCCAGTGTGTGATTTGAATATAAAGTCGTTTCCTGCTGACTCAGTGAGAATCAGTTCAGCCTCCTATGCAGCACCTGTTTTAAGTCACAACCCAGGCAAAGGACTGAAGAAGCCAGGCTGAATAAATAAATGAAGTAATGAATTGCTCATTTAGGGAGAAAAGATAACACGTGTATATGTATTTGTTTGTTTATATGTATCCAAATTGCAACCTGTTTTGCACACTGTTTTCTCGGTGTTGCACTCAGTTTGTCAGTGAACTGCGAGGTCACCTGCAGAAAGCCTCGTGACCCCTGGATTCACTGCTCCAACAGCCCTGCCCACGGAAACCCCAGGAGCTGTTCCAGAAAATGGAGCTGAGGAGGCCTGTGTCCCTTAAAGGGCCAGCAGAGGCCAGGCCCGATGCTGGAAGTTGCATGTGCTTTATCTCTTTAAGGCGATAAACACCTCCCAAGTCCTATTTCAGAGTCGAGAAACTGAGACACAAAAAGTATGTATTTACTAAAGATCACATAGCTTATAAAAGTCAACATTCAGAGCCAACTCACTCTGACTCAAAGGCGCCTGTTCCACTTTGCTGTCTTTGCATGAAATCTTTTAAACCATTTTGCTTGGAGGCCCTAAAATTTAAATGACGGGTCAAAATAGATAAATATCAGAACCTCTGCAGCCTGAAATTTGTAGGATGTTTTAAAAGTCCAGGTGACGTCCAAGGACAGCACAATCTTGCAAACAAATGGTGCCCTTTGGTTCTCAGGTGTATTCTGACACCTAGCGTCAACACAGTGTATGACAGCTGAAGTGTGCGCACGCTAGAAATGGCAGCCGAGCCAACTGGTCACAACTAGCTTAAAACGTTGAAATGACACGTTCTTTCATGTGGCATGTGTATGTGTGTGTGTCTACATATGCATATATGCTTAGATTCTTTATAGTAGTATCATTTATTTATGGAAAATTTGAAGCGTTAGGGAAGAAATTTAAAATAATCACCATTACTGGACCCTCTCATATTACCACTCCTAGATATTGTTGCAGATTGTCTTCAGTCATTTTTCCCGACCATATTAATAGATACTCTGGAGACTATAAGGCTCAGTCCTTCCACGCATGAGTGCAATAATATTGCATTCCTTTATTTTTCTATACGTGAACTTGCTTTCGCTCTGAGCCCGCATCCTGCAGTGTTAGCTGGAAAGCCAACCTCAGCTGTTCTGCTTCCCCTTCCCCAACTTCCCCACCACCTGCCATGTCAGAGTCTTAGACAGCAGCAAGAAAGAATTGGAGGAGGTCTCTCCAGAGTTGCGCCCATGCAGTTTCCCATAAGCCATACACTGCCCATACCCACAGAGTATTTTAGGACCAGCACCTCTTTGCAGCTTCTTTAATACGCCAGGTACATGGGGCTCTGCTGAGGCTCGGCCCTTGTCCTTGTGCCCCCCTCTTGTTGGCAGAGCATGTGGCAATTGCTCTCAGAGGCCTGGCTGCCTCCCAAGCCTGCCTCTCCACAGACCCTCAACAGATCCATGCCTATCCCCCAAACTACAAGTACAGCAGTTTCTCTCCCACCTCAAAACCCAAAGCTTCCTTGGCCTTCTTGTTCTTACACAATGTGTTTTGATATTCTTTAATCCCCAACTAAGAACATTAGCAAAGAAAGAACTCCTTCCCCTTTCCTCAAGGGATTGGCTGATTTAGTAACTGTACTTTTCTTTGAGGTTACCAGATGTATTTGCATTCCATTCTTTTATTGCAGTGAAAAAAAAAAAAGAGAAATAAGAGTCCCATTTCATATTAAAATGATAACATGAGTCCATGGTCTGCTACAGGGTCCTGATTCGAATAGCTACTCTGTTCCAGACACTCAGAAGTTCTGTCTTCTCTGTAGAATTTCCACCCCCTACACACACACATTTACTCACTCCCCTGTCCCAAGGTGATGGAGTGTTTGCCCACAGCCTTAACACTCACCCACACTGCCAGGTTTGAATGTTTCTTCTAACAATTAGTCATTGTGTGACATCTGGCACCAGGGGTCAAAATTTCTATTCCATAGGGTCTTTGTAAGCAACGGATAGAAAATACGTAGAAGCACATAAAAGAGTGGCACAAAGGAAGTTATAAATAAATGTTAGCTAAAGCCATTAGTATCTAACTCCAGATCCATTCTTTTAGGACTAGATCATTTTCCTGTGGTTGTAATGTTAAATCCAACATTTTGCTACTTTGGCAACCTGCTGCCTCGCTGGTGCCCCTGCAGGTGGTAAATCTGAAAACTCTTCCTCTATTGTGCCACAAATCCCCAAGCCACTTCTCACTGTCAGACAAACGCTGGGTTCCTTCTTCCTGTGCAGCATTCAAGGTCGTATATTTGGGGTTCACCCTGACTAAACTCATATCCCTACTCTCTCTGCTCACTCTTATTCCCACCTCTTTTTTTGCTTGGTGTACATGAAAATTGAATAAGGGCTCAGGTGAATTTCTCCAAAGAGCTGTGGTATAGACAGGCATAGAAGGCACTTATTTTAGCCTAATTATCTGAGATAAAGAGAGAAATGGAGGGAAAGGAAGGGAAACAGAGCAGAGAGAGAGAGAGAGAAAGAGACAGAGGAAGAGGGAGGGAGGGGGACAGAGAGAGAGAGAGAGAGGTTTATCCTGAAGGAAAATAAGAAAAAGAAGATTAGAGCTGACTCCACCAGCCATCCAACTGCGTGGATTAAAATGACTCTGGGAACCTCCTTGTCACCTGAGTGCCACTTAGTCTAACCCCTCTGAATGCAGAGCTCAGGCTTGTAGTGTTCTGCTGTAGGACGCAGACCTCACCTTCCCAGCTGTGACATCATTTCATATCACGTCTGTGCTGTGACTGTGAGACCTGCACATTACTGTGAATCTGCCCACTCCGGAGTTGAGGGAAGTGAGCGCAAAGAGGGAAAGAGCCGATTGAGTTTCATTCAGTATTGATGTCAGGACCCAAAGCCAGGCCATCCTGACTCCCATCTCTGCTTCTACCCTGTAAATGCCCCAGCATGACACAGGCCTGGGAAATGTTTTAATATTTACAATGGGAAACTATTAAGAAGCCTTTAATTGGTAAAAGGCAAATCTAGCATTACAGGATTCAACAGCTCTGCATTAGGCACGTATTTGTCTGTGAACATAGATTCTTAAACTGTAATAAGTTGTTCCTGTTTTGTTTTGTTTTTTTGCCTTCTTGTAGGGTATGATTTGAGTGTTTACCCTAATTTTGATGTTCCAGTAACAAGTCCCACAAGAATGACTACTCTACAAGACAGAGACGAGAACCATATTGTCAACTGCAAATCATCTTTCAGGGAAGACCTTGTCTTGCTCTCCAGGAAACCCCCCCGACTGGACTCTGGTGAGCAGCTTATGAGGGGTCCAGACCCAGGTGAGAATGTAATCACACCAAATCATTCAAACCTGTGCTCTGAGTCTCAGGTGTATCTGACAGTTGGTGAATTCCAGAACAAAGCAGGTTTGCCGGAAGAAGAATGTTGGTCTGATGTCAGTGCACATCCACTGGCAGATGCGGACGTGCCTAGAAGTAGTCCGGGCCCCGAGGATGGCCAGCGCTCAGCAGTGACCTATACTGATGGGAAATCAAGCAATAAGAACCCCTGTAGAGCTGAGCCCCTGGTGGTCATTTGTGCTCAGCACGAGAGTGGGGCCTCTGGAGAGAACGAGGGATTAGACCGAACTGTGCTAAGCCAAGTGGCTGCAGGGAGAAGCCATCAAAATGTGATCTCATCAGACAAAGCAGCACTCCATGAATCAAGTACCCCTGGAAAGGGAGCAGACGGAGAGGGGAGGATGGTGCTGCTAAGTCTGAAACCCATCCCATCTGAGCCCTGTGATCCGTTAAGCTCCACTCTGAGGGACCCCTTGGACATTAGGTCTTCCCCAAAGGACCCTCACACAGAGGAGCAGGGGGAAGGGTCTGTAGCCTCCAGGGCCATCAAGAGGTCCTCCTCCATCATTTCTGACTCAGGCATTGAGAGTGAGCCAAGCTCGGTCGCCTGGTCCGAGGCCCGAAGCCGGGCCCTCGAGCTGCCCAGTGATCGGGACGTCTTGCACCAGCTGGTTCGAAGGCACGCTCTCCACAGGAACTCCTTAGAGGGTGGGCACACCGAGAGCAATACGAGTCTGCCCAGTGGCATCCAGGCTTCTCTCACCTCCATTAGCTCTCTGCCTTTTGAGGAGGAGGAGCGGGAGTTGGCACTCACCAAGCTGACCAAGTCTGTATCTGCACCCCAAATCAGTAGCCCAGAGGAGGCGGCTGAAGATCTGGATACCAGGAAGCAAGGTGGAGGTCTGGAAGCTTCAGATGTGCACATCAGGATCACAGATTCCCCTGGAAACTGCTCTCAACTTTGTGGTGGCTCCATAATCCAGAATGCCGGAGCCGACCATCTCCATGCAGAAATAATTTTAGATGCTGGTGACCATCAGGGCCCTGGTTATACAGACATCCCCAAAGGTAAAGGCAGTCAGTTTGATCCTCAAAGACCCTGCAGGCTTGATGGCAGAACTGAGAACCCTCCAGGTGTTGAAACCAAAGGTCTTAATTTCACAGTACCGTGTTTCACAGCACTTGAAACCTCGGGGAACAGATCTGTTCATAGAGCACTGTTGGAGACCCCAAAATGTATGCCCAAAGACTTGAATCCAGGGAAAGGAGCTCTTCCCAACAGCAGCATCTCAGACGTTGAAGATATCTCCCACCATCAGGTGCCTGAACTGAGCTGCCCACCAGCGCCCCATGTAATCGACCTGGATCCAACAGAGGAGCAAAGCAACTTGCCTTATATCACTGGTCCAGCCATGGTGGACAGGGCAGCTGATGCCTCACAGGAGCTGGAATCTAAGGCAGGCACTGGGTGCCCCACTGCGACTCACTCTGTTCACTCCCAAGTGTCTGAAAACCAAGAGCTGAAGGCAGGCACTTCCATAGTGGTGTCCCACCTGACCCCTCCGGAGACCTTCCCCCTGGACAGCCGGAAGGCAGTGGAGGTGGTCAACTTATCTGTGTCTTGCACTGCCACGTGCCTCCCTTTCTCATCTGTGCTCAAGGAGACCCCGGCTAGGGCTGGATTCTCTTCCAGACAGAACCCATTTCCCATCACTCATCAACCTTTGGGCTCCTTTGGAGTTGTTTCTACCCAGACCAGCAAGCTGGAGGAAGAAGTCAGTGAAAGGATGTTTAGGTAAGTTTGCTGAGGACCTACTTATCCCAGCACCTTTCATATTTTTGCACATATTGCTTAATTTCAGACATATTTCAAAATTGAAACAACTGTTATTTTCTGATTTAAATAAAGTAATTTAGTCCTATTGTAAAAATCAGGAAATGCAGGACATTTTAAGGAAGTAAAAGTTATCAACAATCCTAGCTTCCAAAGCCACATGTACACCTGTACACTTCCTCTATAAGCATCTCTATGTTTATCTCTATATGCTTTTTATACAAAACAGAGTCATTCTGTACAAACCCTATTGTACATTCCTTTCCACTAAATAATTTATTGAGAACATCTCTCCATGTTTATAAATCTATTTTTAAACCATTTTAATGTTTGGACAGCATTCCACTTTCTGGATAGACCATGATTTATTAGCTAAGTCTGTAGTGATGGACATTTACATTTTATTCAATTTTAGTATGATGAATGACTTTGTGGTAAGCTTCATTGTACCTCTCTCTTTGCACATGTTGAGAGGGCAGTTCTTTAAGGGCCTTTGGTAATGGGACTTCTTGATAAGATTTTACTTCTAAGCCCCTCTTGAGTTTGTGGAGCTTTTAAGGCCACTGCTCCTTTTGCAGTGCCAGAAGCTGCCCCTTCTTCTGTGTGTTGACTTTGTATTCATAGCACTCTCCCACCTGTAAACTCTATATCTGATGAAGCATATTATAGAATCATTTTACCCGACATTTCCATCTTATTTACCCTCTTACAAAATGCTAAAGAATGCTTGATGTTCCGAAAAGCAAATGCACAAGCAGGTAAGCTGTGGAACTTTAGTTTAATAAAGAATACTAAATACTCATTATAGGACACTTGCCATCAATTCAACAATACGTAGCAGGCACTATCCAAAGCCTGACTGTTACTGTACCCACCATCTAGCAGGGAGACAGACAGATGGCAGAAGTAAATGAGGGTGATGAATGGAGCCTCAGAAGTAAATGAGGGTGATGAAGTGTGTGCAATGCAGCCCGAAGCAGAAGGCCCTAATCTGACCATGGGCAGTGAGTGGAAATAGGGTTGGAGGCAAAGGGAAGCTTCTTAGAGAAGATGACATCTGAGCCAAGGATGAAATATGAGAGGCAACTATGATGATGCGGATATGGCTGACAATAGAGAACATTTTTCACAATTTATTGTACTCCAAGTCCCGTACTAAGCACTTTGCATACATTATATTACTTAATTGACAAAACTTTCTGAATTAAGTAAAAGTGTTATTCCTTTTTTACAAATGAGAAAATTAAATATGGAGAAACCTTTGCCCACATCTAGTCAGTGTCAAAGCTGGGATTCAAACCATGACAGTCTGACCCCTGGACTCATGCTCTCCAGCCCTGCCTTGGCAGATAACCAGGCAAAGAGCACTTAGCCAGGTGGGACAGGCATTTCAGACAGAGAGGCCTGCATGCACAAACTCATGGGCTGTGCAGGAGATGACACAAAGCGCATTGTTTCTGTAGGCTGGAGTGGAGAAATGGGATGCTGGAGAAGCAGGGGGTAGCCCATCCATGGCGGTTTTGTAGACCAAGCCTAATAAATAGCCTTTGTAACATTGCATGGGTCGTTGGCGCTGGAGAGAATCCTAGAGGTCCTAACATCCAACCTCTGAATCAGTGCATGAACCACAAAAAAACATGCAGAGCCAAAATCAGTAGGGGTTTTGGTTTTCTTGGATGTTTTCCTGCCTCCTTTACCCGCTCACTTCTCCCCCGAGGTGGCAGATTCAGCCTCTGCTGCTCAGCAGACCCTTCTCCTGCCACTGTTCACCATTCCCACACACCAGCCCAACTCATTTCTTGTTCAACATGGAATACACAGCATGGCTTGAGATTAATCACTGTATTCTCCAGTTTCTATCAGGCCAAAGAAAAATTTAAAAAAGAACTGAAGAGTGAAGGATTTCTGTACAGTGACTCAGCTGTGCTAGCTTCTGATATGCCATATTTCCCACCAGAGGAAGAGGAAGAAAATTTGGAAGATGGGATTCACCTGGTTGTCTGTGTCCATGGCCTGGATGGTAGGTTCTATTAAAAGATTCCCCTTCAAAGTGCTCTACTGTGGTAGTTTATAACATCTAGGACTTATTTTAGGTCATATAGCCATTCAACAAATGTTCAATTAGCTACTGTGGCATGACAGTAACTTTGCTGGATCTAGGGAAGTGGCATGGCCTTACTCCCAAAGAAAGTATCCTCTGACTCAATAAAGAAATGTGTTCAATAAGTGAATTACATAGATGAATAAATTTAATGAAAGAAAGAATTAATGAATAAATAAAAATAAAGGAATGAGTGAAGGAAGAAATGGAATAAATAATGAATGAATGAAATAGAAGGAGGGATGGAGTGAATGAATGGATGGAATGAATATATTATGGGAATGAAATTATGAATGCAATGCATGTGTTAGCAGAATGAATGAACCAATAGAATGATACACATAAGGTAAGGTATGAAGTAGGATGAATACGTGGACTTGGGGGCACTGTGGGTTAGAGGCCAACAACACTTTGCTGTCTATTTTATTTACCTCTCATTTATCAGGCACCTTTTTTACACCAGACACTCTCCTGTGTTCTGGGAGTACAGGAATCAGATTTGGTTACTGATCTTGAAAAGATCTCAGTTAAGAGACATCAGAAAATACAGAAGTGTGAGCTGAACACTACAAAGGAACTATTTACCAGGTGCTGTAGAGACCCAGGGGAGGAGAGAGGGGTAAGCTTATCCCCAGCTGCCAGGTTTCTTTAGCACTTGCCTGGGTTTGGGTCTAAAGGCTCCTGAAAATACAGACATCTTCAGGCCCCAGCTCAGCCTGGACCCAAAGGCAAGCACTTGTTCCCTTGTTCCCCTTATGAATGAAGTCCAGTCTCTCTCACTGACTGAACATAACAATAAGATAAATTGGGAGCCTGGGTTGTTTGAGTTCTGGTTCTCTAGCTCATATTTACATCACCCTTGATCTGAAAATTGGAATGGGTAAGGAGCTCTCCGGAGGGACCTTTTTTTTTTTTTTTAAGATTTATTTATTTATCCCTCCCCTCATTGTTTTGCACTCGCTGTCTGCTCTCTGTGTGTTCTCCTGTGTCTGCTTGTCTTCTTTTTAGGCAGCACCAGGAACTGATCCTGGGACCTTCCAGAGTGGGAGAGAAGCTGCTCAATCTCTTGCGCCACCTCAGCTCCCTGGTCTGCTGCATCTCTTATTGTCTCTCCTCTGTGTCTCTTTTTGTTGCGTCGTCTTGCTGCTCCAGCTCTCTGTGTGGGCCAGCACTCCTGCATGGGCCAGCTCGCTGTATGGGCCAGCAGTCCTGCGTGGGCCAACATTCCGCGTGGGCCAGCACTCCGTGTGGGCCAGCTCTCCACTTGTCCAGCTTGCCTTTCACCAGGAGGCCCCGGGAATCGAATCCTAGACCTTCTATATGGTAGACGGGAGCCCAATCGCTTGAGCCACATCTGTTTCCCTGGAAGGATCTTGAAACTCACTTTATGTGAACTCTAATATAAAACTAAGGATCAGAGAGATGAAAAGGCTTCTCCAAGTCCTCACTGATGAGGAGCAGCAAAACTTTTCATCACATTCTTCTTATGATAGTGAAATAGGAAGTGGGGTACACTAGGCTTCCATGGCACACTCTTCTTGGGAGCCCTATTTCTTCTCCTTGCTGAGACCAATGCATTGACTTCTGGCTCAGTGCATTGCCTACCAGGGCACTCAGTCAACAGGTCTGTTGGTTGAAGTATTGAACTATCCATCTGTAGAGACTACATTCTAGATGAGGATGATGATGGTGGAGGTGGTCATGGTGAGGAGGACAAAGCTGAAGAAGGGAGGATAGCAGCCAGCACGTGTAAATCACTGTCCATGGGCCAGGCACCATGCTAGGTGCTTAACATATATTACCCTTGTGGATCATCACAACTGTCTGCAGAGTAGGTGCCATTACTCTTCTTATTCCTAAAGGGGGAATCTGAGTAAGAGGACTCCTAAGGAACTTGTCCAAGATCACACAGGATTTGAACCCAGGCAGTCAGTCTTCAGAGCCCATGATTTTATTTTACTTTCTACAATCAAGCGTGCCTTGAGGTGTGTGCACGTAGAATTGCTGGTGATTTTGTTCCTCTGAATAACTTGGGTTTGCAGAGTGCAGGCGTTTCTTAGATCTTTAAAGGAAGAGCTCATTGAATCATTCACCTAACACCGCTTCTGCCTCCTCCTTGTGGTTTGTGTTAACCCATTTGTGCCAGGTCTATTCATCCAGGCATAGGTAACTGATTGGAATCCCAGATCTGCATCTTGTCTCCATCCAGTCCTTTATCCAACCACTGTCTGAGTCATCTTAGAATCTTCCCAGACCTTGTCATGCCATTCCATTGCAAAAAGCCTTTCTCTGTAGCTCTCGGAAAATAAAAATAAGCTCCTAGCCTAACACAGAAAACTCTGTATGCTCTGACCCTCCCCCTTATCATCTCCTGCTCTTTCCGGTCACACACTCTCTGATCCAATTACATCAGTTCTCTCCCATTTTCAGGGGCACAGCCTGTTTCACACTCCCCCGCCCCCCACTTCACTGATACCAGGCCTGCACTCCCTCAGCTTCCTCCTCTCTGCTTTGACCTCAGTGCTTCCAAAGTTCAGCATCTGCATAGCTCCCTCCCCATTTTTACCCTATCCATGTATTGTGGTCTCAGGATTTTTATTTAAACAGGTGCGGTTTTTGAACATCTATTTAAAAGAGAAACTTAAAATCACTACGATAAATAGAATACCAGGAAATTTGTCACACGCTAATAGTGAGACTAGAAAACAAATATCAATTAAAATAAAATATTTTCACTAGTGTTTGACTAGTCCTATTGTCCAAAGACTCTGAGCTTAAGACTTGTTCTCTTGTTCAAAAAGGAGTAAGCTATTAAAGATATGCTAGTTTTTGGTTGGGACTTGCAATCAGAGCTCTGTCACTCATCAACTCAAAGTATTCTCAACACAGGCTCTGTGAGCAACTTTGCCTCATGCCTGCAAAACCAGCCTGCACCGCTCACTTAGGTAACATTAAATTAAATGAGGCAAGTCTCTCAATCTCTTCCTTGAAAAAAAGAATCTGGCTAGGCCACAGGCTTTAAAAAAAATTTTCCCATCATTTCTATCATGCATGTGGGAGAAGGAAAATGTTCTAAAGATAGAGAAGCTTGACCAGTATTTGCACTATTTCAGAAAACTCAGCTGTTGATTACCAAAAAAAAAAAGTGGTGGGGAGGGGCGAGACTCTGGGGAATCCAGGGAATGGCAGAAGAGGCAGGGGGAAGCCCTGTCTATCAGCTTTTATATGATTAATTAAGGGCCTGGGGTGGGGGGCTCTCTGTTGTCTTTTCAGGAAACAGTGCAGATCTCCGGCTGGTAAAGACCTTCATAGAACTGGGGCTCCCTGGAGGAAAACTGGACTTCCTAATGTCTGAAAAGAATCAGGTATGACAACAAAACATCAGAACTGAAAGAAGCTCCCTGAAGCATGACTTACACAAGCTTCCTAAAGGCACCGTGATCATTTATGGACAAACACAGATCCTAGGGGACCTTCCCTAAAGAATACTGGCCATGCCCTTGGATGTGCTGGAGAAAAAAGACATTGTTTTCTTGCAGGAGGGTGGGAAAAGAGTAAGAAGTGGGATCACATGAGCTGGTTGCTTGGAGCCTGTGGACCTTGCAGCATTAGGGTGGGTGCAACTTGAAGCTGTAATGATTTGGGACTCCAAGGGGTCCCACTGAGGGGAAAAGGGCATCGAGGTGACCGATGGTCCTTGGCTATGGCTCCTTTCCAGATAGAGGTGATATGTGGAGTCTTTGCTATTTCACTGTAGCTGGAACCTGGAGCCTTAATGAAGTGTCAAAGCAGATGGCAATGTAGGCAATCCGTGATCACCAAGAGATGGGTGTTGTAATCCCTTCTCGTCTCGCCATGGAACGTGAGATGAATGGGTCCTCAGTATTAGGGACATGGGACTGCCTATAACTAAAGGATCCCAGAAGCATTGAAAATGGGGATTGTACAGAGAATCAGTAACAAGCAACAATAGAAGCTGGCATCTTGGTCCTCAACCCTTACTGCTCAGTTTTATCGTCTTTTGATTCATACCTGCTATATATGAGCCTGTGTACTGTGCATTGCACATGGGTGTACATGTGAGGAAGAGGAAAGAGAATCACTTATTGAGCATCTATTATGTGCTGGGTACTCTGTACTTGTTTTCTAAGTTAATCTTCATAGCAATCCTACTAAGTGAACATTGATGATATTATCCTCTTCTTATAGAAGAGGGGACAGAGGCTCAGACAGTCATTCAGGGTTCCAGTGTCAGTCTGTCCTAGATAGGAGGGCATTGTCCTTGCCTTTCGGGAAGATAATCCATGTACCCATCCACTTGTAATATCTGGTCAAATAACCCAAGTCAAAAAGGAGGGAGAGGCACTGGATGCCCTGGACATTCGAGGAGAAAGCAGGAAAGTACGTGTCCAGCCCTTGCTGGAGTTGTGTTTGTGATTTGTTCCAGTGAGGTTTTCTCTGCAGAAGATGAGTGTTCTCAGTCAAAAAAAAAAAGATCTGGTCAGGAAAGCAGGCTCCTACTCATGTACGCCCATCTTGGATGCAGCCTCCGTGGTCACTGGATTTGGTCTGGGCACCGCAGGACTTTAGATGGGTCTTTACACAAGAAGCATAACTGGTGGGGTTGGTCGCTCAGTTATGAGTATGTTCCATGACTTGTCATTACTTCTTGAGAGCCGTAAATCTCCTAAGAAGGTAGACTTGTGGCATATTCCTTTTTAAGCGCCCTGGTTGTGGAGTTCCTGGTATATCATAGACTGTTTTGAACCCACTCATTTCTAGGGCATTTCCACCCATGGCCAATAAAAGCCTCATAGTTACTTCCATTGATTTAATAATCAATATGTTAAATTAACAGCCCTCAGATGAGGAAACGGGCTTGGAAAGACTAGAGGGTTATAATGACAGCACTGTGTCTCAGGGGCTTTACAAGTATTTCATCTAAGCTTTCAAATGGCAACAAGGAGCAGGCGACTTAGTTCAAACGGGGAAGCATCAGATCCCATAACTAGGGGATCTGCTCTTCCAGCACAGTTCCTTCCTGCTCCTCGGGGTTAAGAAGCTGACCAATGTGCTGCATCCTCCTTGTGCCTCAAAGCCCTTGGGATGGGCAGGGGCCAATGAGTCCTAAAGGCACTCTCCTTGCTCCCTACTCCCCAAGTTCTCCTCCTCACCATCTTAAAGAATTCTCCGAGACCCCTTGTACCCTGGAGCAGCCCGAGGCATTGTAGGACAGCTCCCTTAGGAAGATTTTTTGTTTTTTAATGTTGACCCAACATAAACCTCCCTGTGGTGCCCTTCCATGCCCCATGTTTGAAGTTGCAGAACCAGTCTGGTTCCTCTGTGCCTGCCGTGCAAACGTTCAAAGGTATGAGCTCCATTCCGCCTCGCCCTTTCATTCTGCCTTAGTCTTTGGCCATCCTTCCAGAGACACAGATGGCTTTGTGATCTTTTCCCAAAGCTGGTGTCTGCCCTCCAGACATGACCTTGTGACAGAGTCTAAAGGCTGTGCCCTGGTAGGAAAGAGCAGGGGCTTTGTCACCAGGCAGGTGGGGTCCACGTCTTGGCCCATGACCTGCATGGCTGGTAAATTTAGGCAAGTGGCCCCACCTCCTGTGAGAGAGCAATGCCAGGGTCAAGTCACGAGGCGCTAGGCACGGCATGTGGCAACAGGCACCGCACTCATGCCCGCTGCTCTGTCCCTTCCACCTTTCCCTGTGGTTTTCTGACACCTCCCAACTGAGGATATCTTCAGCATGCCCCAGTTTCTTCCTGGCAGCCCAATCTGCGGCTCATTTCTCCTGATGTCGAATCCCAGTCTCAAATCCAAACATCACACTGTCGTTCAATGGATACACAGCCTGGCCTTTGCTCTGACCCACCCCTCTCCCTTTTCCTCTCTCTTCCAGATGGACACATTTGCAGACTTTGATACCATGACGGATCGGTTATTGGATGAAATAATTCAACACATTCAGTTGTACAACCTCTCCATATCCCGAATTAGGTAAAAGGAAGCCACAGGTAGTTAATGCAGGGGGACGAGAGGTGACTTTTTTGAGTGCTTTCTGTATACGAGTTCAGAATGATACCTTTTGTATATCGGAAGGAAAAGATAACTTGTGGCATTTAATGGAATAGGTTGCCTTCAGAGCAGAAGTGAATACCGGGATTCCCTGGGTTGACACCCCCAGATCGGTCATATACTGCAAGCTTTTTAACTCACCGAGAAGAAACTCTGTGTCTGCATCTACTAAATGGGACAGACACTGAGGTAATATGTGAAAGAGCTGAATAAATTACCTGTCTAATAAGACATTTTCAATTAGTGCTAATTCTGTCTTTATAGTGTAACAAATACCTTGTTTTAAATAGTCAAATGATGAAGATGATAGTAAATAGCTTTCATCTATTGTACACTTGCAATATACATTGCATGGTGCTAAGCCTTGGCATACATCATCCCATTCAGTCCTTAGAGATAAAAAAAAAAAAAAAAAAACCCAATAACTTCTTCATTTCACAAATGAGGAACCCGAGGCTTATAGAGGCTAGATAAAAATGAAAGAACACAAGATAGACAATGCAGTTTCATAAACTAGCATGCCCTTCCTTTCTTTGCCCATTTTATGCTTATTGGAACAGATAGAGAAATATACCTCTCATGTAACAGCAGCACAATAAATAATGATTCAGTTTTAAAATAGTGAGGTGTTGGATCTGTAACTTTGTGAGCGGGGTACTGCACGCTGTGGTGCTGAGAGCAGGCTGCACAGTTAGTATCTGATGGATGCCAGGCTGAATGAACCGAAATGGAAGGCAGGTGGAAGACAGGGTAGAAAGCCTTGTAGCCAGGCTGATGAGGTGGGATTTTGTCCTGCGACTGAGCGGAGCAGTTCAATGCTTAGATGCTCAGATTCAGGAAAGGACCCCCAGGGGACTGAGCGAGAGGTGTGGACTCTGGGGGGAGGCTGCTGTAGTGACACAACCCGGCCAGATGCCCGCTCTTCTCTGCTGGCCACGCTGGCATCATGAAGAGCCTGCCTACGGCCTAACAGGACCTGAGCTTGGAGACCTGCTGAGGATGAACGAGAGGGCCCCGTCTCCTTCAGCAGCTCCCCTAAATCTGGTGGGAGGTGGAGGCCGCCAGCCCCTCGCTGCTCTCAGACCACGTGGCCGGCAGCGAGCCCCCGCTGCACACTCACCACGCCGTTCTCGTTGCTCTCTCCAAACAGCTTCATCGGCCACTCTCTCGGCAACATCATCATCCGCTCGGTCCTGACGAGGCCCCGCTTTCGCTATTACCTCAACAAACTCCACACCTTCCTGTCACTCTCTGGACCTCACCTGGGCACCCTGTACAACAACAGCACCCTGGTCAGTACAGGTAAGCACAGGTAAGGCTGTGCCCAGAGCCCTCAGGCCTCAACATTCCTTCCAGGAGGAGGTGCTTCCTGGTAGAGTCTGGGGCTTTGGAGCTTCGAGCGCCCGGCTTGAGATTGTCCCAGACACCCAGGGAGGAAAGACCCTGTCCGAACCATGTCCTGCCTGTCATATGTAAGAGTCCTTATTTGCAACGTGGAATTGTGTGTGTTTGTATGTGCATGGGCATATATGATTCATGTGTGTCTTTATGGATGCCAGTGTGCCTAGGAGCATATATATATATATATATATATACAGGCATGGACGGACGTAAGTGATACGTATTTAAGGGTATATGCGGGCATGTGTCTGTGATAGAATTGTTGAGGATCAAACAAGAACAGGATAGAATAAGTTAACATTTGTGGAAGGTCAAATAGGACCGAACCCCATACTGTTTGCTGGAATATGATGACACAGCCTCTAGCTTTGAAGTTCTCACAGAGTCATCTGGGTTGTAAGGGAGGGACCTTGTGACCTTGTGGAGGACAAGAAAGCAAGGCTCAATGTGCCTTGGAAGATGAGCAGAATTTCCAAGACAGCAAGGGGTGGGAAGCATTTTCTGTGCAGAAGAAAGTCTATGGCATGTCATCAATCAGCTAACTGCAGGCAGTTCCTGGTGATGGAGCTGGAAAGGCAGAGTGTGCTGGCTGAGCTGGAGATGAGGACGAAGATGAAGCTCTCGGCGGGAGCCGAGTGATGAGGGGCCTTGCGATGTAATGGGCCTTAGACTCACCCTGTAGACCGTGCCCAGGCTACTAATGGGTTTTTAACTGAGGAAGTGACATGACTTGATGTAGGGCAGCCCAGGTAGGCCCTTGGGTCATGCATAATAATAGAGTCTGTCAAATCATGTTCCAAGACTTTTGTGGTCCTCAATTGCTGGAATCCATATCCCTGCCCTCCAGGGTCACATCTCACAAGCCCCCCTCCCTCCTCCAAGCCTCTGCCAGAGCTCGCCTTTACTTGCCCTATGCTCAGAGCAAACAGGGCTGCTTGCTTTCCACCCGTGAGGCGAGTCAGATTTGTTTGTTTGCTTTTATTTTATTTTAAGGCCATTATTTCTGAGCATGAGTTATTTGACGTGCTGGTGCATAACAAATGAAAGCCCTTTTCTGTTACCTTGTCCTTCCTCACAAACTAAGGAAGCCATCTTTGGGCAGAAACAAATGATTTAAACCATATTTAATTTTTTCCCCACAATTATAAAGTAATCTTGCAATTTTACAGAAAATTAAAAATAAGACGTTGTCAATAATTCTAATTTAGTACATCTGTGGTGATTTTGTGTCATCCCTTTTACTTATCTTTGCATATATACATATTTATAGTGCAATAATTGTAATATGTATACACACCACATCTTTATTCCGTTGTTTTCATCAAATGCGGTTTTCTCATTGTGGCAAGGCACTCATCGTGATCAGCTGATGCCTGCATCCCACAGCTGAGTGTGTGGGCTCTGAAATGAAACATTTATTCTAGTTTTTCAGTATCCTAAGTGTATCTGTAAGGAGCAACCATATATACTTGGTTTTAAGATTGTTTCTTTAGGCTAGATTTCCAGAAGGGAACTGAATGGAATGAAGGGTATGGATAGTTTCATGACTCCTAAAGCCTGTTGCCAGATGGTTTTCAGGATGACCTTCCATGCCTGCCACCAGTACATAACAATATAAGTTTCCCTCTAACTTCCCCAGTATTTGCTAAAAAATACTCCCTTTTATTTTATGTTAACCAAAAGCACAGCAGTTTAATAATAATCTCTCCCCAACTCCAGCTCAGTTTTTTTTTGGGTGTTTTTTTTTTTTTTTTTGGCTTCCTAGGCTTGTGGCTCATGCAGAAGTTGAAGAAATCTGGGTCCCTTTTGCAGCTGACCTTCAGGGATAATGCTGATTTGCGCAAATGTTTCCTCTATCAACTGAGCCAAAAAACAGGTGGGTGGCTCACTCCACAGTGTCTCAACTCCTGAGACACAAACTGGCTTTAATGCTACGTTTACCCCACTTTGTGAGGGTGTACTGCAGGAGGTACCCCGTGACAGTACCTTCTTCTCATCGGGGGGCCCAGCAGCCATCAGATTCTTAGCTTCCTTTGGCCGTTCTCCTGGGAGGGAGGCCAAGGTGTGTGTAGGGCGGCATCTCGGCACACAGGAGCTGTAGCCTCTTCTCACTGATTTTCTTGTGTTCAGATCACGTAGGTCCAATGTCTGTATGCCAACCCCCAGCTCCTCCACCCCGGGCCAGTTTCTCCCACCACCCCAGGTGGACACAACTTGGCCCACACATGTGGACAGGGAGTTGGGAGATAGAGGTTGCACTCAGGCAGGCTGGGTCATCCCAGGCCTCAGGCTGCACCTGCTGAGTTGGAGTCCAGACCACAGCCTGAGAATGACCACAGCAGACAGCAGGGACCTTGGCCGAGTGATCTCCATGTCCAGGAAGGGTACAAAGGGCCAAGCCAACTGGATGAAAAACTGGCCTGGCCCAGAGTCTGTTCCTTGCTTCCTAGTGTCCATCATTCTATAAATGCTGATGTTGTGGCCATCTCGGCACCTCCCTGGGCATGAGTTCAGGCTTAGCCCTGGGCTTCGTGTAACCCTGAGCACATTCCTTGGCCATTCTGCGTCTCCGTCAAGGCCAGCTCCCAGGGTCAACCCCTGGGTGGGGTGGGTGAGGGAGGCAGGACTGGGCAGGGGGCAAAGTTGGACTATTATAAGGTCACTGAAAGGGTCTCGGTGAGTCCCACCCAGTGGGAGCACAGGGGCTGGGTGCCCCTAAGGAATTACCCTGAATTAGGGCAAGGGAATGGCCTTTAGAGTCCCTCCTGATGGACCAGTCATTGATGCAGGCTGCCCCAAAAGGATGAGGGGACTCTTCAGTGGAGAGCATCCCCTGCAGGGACACTGAGCCAAGAGCTGGCAGCAGCAAACATGTCCAGGTACTGGGGGAGGAAAAAGAGGGTTCGATCCAGGTGGGAACCCGGGTAGCATGTGGCAGTGCCCAGAGATAGGTGATGGGAGCTGAGGACGGGAGTGACATGCTCTGATGTCCAATTCAGAAGCTCCTCTGTCTACAGATTGGGGGTGGATGGCAGGAAGGCAAGGCTGGAGGCAGGGAGGCGAGTTCCAATGTTGTTTTCCTAAAGCAGGGAAGAGAAGCAGAATTCCCAGATTTATTCCCCTAAGGACTCGTTCACGTTCCTATCCTAGCCTGAAAAGATTTGCTTGCCACTCAGTTACTGCTCACCATCCCTGTTCCAGCCGGCTTGCTTTGTGAGTCTGCAGATTCCTTAGCTGAGAGGAGCCAAGAGGTCTTCCCTTGATGAGCAAGAGCCGCCAGGCAGCGGACTCCTCAGCCTCCCACAGCGTCTGCAGTGCCCTCGACGGTCCTCATGTCAAATCTCAGAGCGGAGGGCCTTGGGCAATGGCACACCTCATGTGTCTGCTAGTTCCTTGCTGTCACTCTCTCTGGGGCGGGCTGGAAAATGTGTGCACACCAGACAGTGTGAGTCAAAACTACCAGAATCAAAAGAACCCACGGGGCTTCTTGTTACAGGACTGCAGTATTTTAAAAATGTCGTGCTGGTTGCTTCTCCCCAAGACCGCTACGTGCCGTTTCATTCAGCCAGGATCGAAATGTGTAAAACTGCCCTCAAAGACAGACACGCAGGTAAGCCACATGTGTTTATTAGGGCCTTTCTGATTGAAAAAGCAAAAGTAAATTCATGAAAAGGAGTATGACTCTTAGGGACATCTAGGCAAGCGGTAGCATAGGGTTGTATTTAGTCCTGCAGTTGAGCGATAGGATAGTTGCAGCTTAATTGTGTGGATGTGTATAAACTGTTGTGTAATGAAAAGTCACGTGCTTACTGGATTAGTCGCTTCTGGGTGCCAGGCACTGGAATAGATTCTGGGATGTAGAGTGGAGGGACAGGCCTGGCCCTTAAGGGGCTCATTGTCCAGTTGGGGAGCCAGACAAGTCATAGCAGCAAGAGTAAAATGTGGTCAGTCAGGGACAAAAGAGTGTGGAATGCATTAGGGTAGTGTGTAAGTGGAATAGGACATAGGGCAGAGTTAGGCAAGGATCTGTGGAGATGACATCTGAGTTGGGTTCTAAAGGTTGGATAGGAGTTTCCTAGGCAATCAGGGCAGGGAGTTAGGTTGGCATTTTGGTTTGCTTTGATATATTAGTTTATTTCTAGGTCTGGCATTTTGATTTTTTTTAAAGGAAAAAGTATTTTTGTTGTATTGTAAGTTACTTAAAAATAGTCTACTAAAGGTCCAAAGATTTGGTACTAATGTGTACGTGCGTATATTCAAAATTTCTACCAGGACACAGGAAATGCTATAGGAATTTGATGATACCTTATTTAAAAATTGATTGTACTACATAAAATAACATTGTGTTTTTTAAAATATATTTTTTATTTCTTTTTAAAAGATACTTAGATTATATAAATTGTTACATAAAAAAATATAAGGGATTCCCATATGCCCCACTCCCCAAACCTCCCACTTTTCCCCATATTAACAACTCTTTTCATTAGTGTGGTACAGTCATTGCAATTGATGAACACATTTTGGAGCATTGCTACTAAGCATGGATTATAGTTTATGTTCTAGTTTACACTCTCTCCCACTCAATTCTATAGGCTATGGCAGGATATACAATGGCCTGTATCTGTTACCGCAGTGTCATCCAGGTCAATTCCAACTCCTGAAAATGCTCCCATATTACACCTCTTTTTCCCCTCTCCCTAACTTCACCTCCAGTGACCACTGTCTCCACATCAATGATAAAATTTCTTCCATTGCTAGAATCACAATAACTCTATAGTAGAACAACATTAAGTCTACTCTAGTCCATATGTTATTCGCCAATCCTGAGGATTCTGGGATGGTGATGCCCACTCCACTTCTAATTGAGAGGGGACTTCGATCTCATATTGCTGATGGATGGACTCTCTTCCTTGCAGTTGTAGGCTTTCTCATCCTCCCCTCCCCATTGGCTGTCCTGGGTGAGTCCAATGAACTGGAGAGTAGGTTCTACAACTCCTCTGAGGCTCAGGGCCCAGCTGGCACATGGACAGCCCAGAGATTCAAGTCTCCTGATTGTACACCTACCAATTCCAGCACCAACTATAGGTTCAAACAAAAGGGACAGGAGAGGCATGTGCAGAGAAGTCACATCTGAGTCCAACTCTTTCACACTTGGGAGCACAATCTCCAAAGTAGGGCCCACCGGCAAGGCAGCAAACCCTGGAGCGATTTGCCACGGCTGCAGGACCTGGGTGTCTCTGGAGCCCTCAGGAGCCCCACTATTTGGAGTAGTGTCTACTTTGGCCGTCTATGAGATCCTGCTGAGACATGCATAAGCGTTACCTCTCTGATGACCTCCCGACTCACTTTGAAGTCTCTTAGCCACATAAACTCATAAATCTTTACCTTTCCCCCCTTTTATTCAAGATCTTTTTCCAGTTGTATCACCAGCCGGTGCTTGGTAGCAATCCCTCGGTGCCAGGGAAGCCCATCCCTGGGAGTCATGTCCATCACTGGGGGTAAGGTAATGCATCCACATGCTGAGTTTGGCTTAGAGAGAGGCCACATTTGAGCAACAAGGAGTCTCTCAGGAGGTAACTCTTAGGCACCCTACAAAACTAGGCCAAATTGCAAATTCAAAAGCAAAAGGTTCATAAGCATAGTCGTCAACATCAAGGGCCCATCAATGGACAATCCTTCTTCACTAGTCATTGCCCCTGTACTTAGAGAATTGTTGCTGCTCCATTAGAGAATGTGACAGAGCTCCCCAGGATGGGGATTCAACAATCCTTCAGTTGTTGTGTGATTCTCCACCCACTGTGGCAATGTCCCATGAACATTTGAACACATTTATACACCTTATATGTATGCCCAGGTGAACTTCCTCCCATGTATCCCCCAACGCTGACACCCCACACCAGTGATCCTTCCCTGCCATAGTTGTAACCCTTCTTCAAAAATGAAGCCAAGAATGTTGCCAAATTTGATTTAGTAGGAAAATGAAATATAATGATAGGTTTAAACATAAATAAAATACATAATAATTTAGAGAAACTAAAACTAAAATAAAGTAAAAATATGGGGTATACAAAAATGAAAAATCTTAATAAAATTTTTTTTGACGTTTTGCCTTTCATCACTGTAATATCTGTTGTCCTGTATGTACAGTGGCATTTTCTTCCATTTCTTCTCCAGTGTCTTATTTTGTTTTGTTTTGTTTTGTTTTAAAAGAGGTTTTAGGTCACAGTAAAGTTCCATACAGAATATAGCAGACTCCCATGCCATTTAGTAAATGCACTAAAAAATATCCTAGGGCACATTACAAAATATTTTTTTTTTCTGATTGAAAAGTTCTCAATTATAGGACACGTGGAAAAGACAGATCTGTTTAAAATAATTATAATCCTACTTAACTTTACCTCAAGAGATTCTACCTCTCCTACTACTAATCTTTTGTATTTTTTCTTTCATATTTTTCTTATTTACAATTTCATATCTTTTTATTTAGTCTGGTGTCATAATCATTTTCCCATGTTAATAAAAATCACAAATACAAACATATTTAATAAGTATATACTAATT
Organism: Tolypeutes matacus; assembly: GCA_026826555.1. NCBI lineage: Eukaryota > Metazoa > Chordata > Mammalia > Cingulata > Chlamyphoridae > Tolypeutes > Tolypeutes matacus. The sequence continues at coordinate 27,145,964 of JAKSZT010054489.1, read as the reverse complement.
TATGGATATACTACAATTTAATTAATCATTTCCCTATTGCACATATAGGTTGCTTCTAGATTTTTTAAAGTAATCAATGATAACCTTTGTGGGTATGTATTTTTTAATCTTATTATTTCATTAGAGTAGTGTGGGAACCCTCTGATCTTTACATCTAAGAAATAGCTTGGAGGCCTGTTTTCTCTGCCCTCACAGAGAAATCACCACTCCTGCTTATGGAATCTTCCTTATCTCTAAGTCTATCACTAAATGTTTCTGTAAACCTGCTTCCCCACTATCAGCCTGGAATCCTTATGAGATTATTTACACCTGCCTGCTCCCCTGCACCCTGAGGTTAACAGTGAAAAAGTCCTGAATAACAAGCGTGCTGGGGATCAGCTGGGGAGAAATTGAATTTGCAATTTGGCCTAAATCTTCAGCTGTTCTCCCCCTGACCTCTCTCAGCCTCCGTGTGCAGAGTGATTTCATTGCGCTGTCACGGGCTCTGCCAGGTAAGAGCCCCGGCAAGGCTTTGCAGGACGGATTCCTGCAGAGCAGATTCCTAATAGTGGTATTATTAGAAGAAAAACATGAATGAATTACTTCTGAGTAATGGTATTTTAGAAGGAAAATATGAATGAGTTAATGCTCATTTTGGCCATATTGTCTTCTGAGCAGATTATACCACCTGTAGCTCTACCGTTCAGGTATGTCAGTACTTGCCTATCTCATCCGGCTATGTCTGAGGTTAAATATTATTTAAAGTTATTTGCTAATAATTTTAACTGACATGGATGCTTTTCTCATATGTGTTCTGGCCATTTCTATTTTTTCTCATTGCCCATAGGACACTATTACACGTTGAGATATGTGATTATAAACAAAGAGTCAATGATCCAATTTTAAATTCAAGTTTAAAAAGTAAAAAACAGAGTCATTACCCATAGCTCTCCAACCTTTTCCCTTCTACGGGCATTTGCTAATTTCCCCTATTTTCTTATCTCCTAGTCATAGAGCAGTATTTTCGGTGACATTTTAACCATGGTAAAGGCTTAAGAACAGGGGTCAGCAAACTATGGCCCATAAGCCAAACCCTGCCCTCTCCCTGGTTTGTAATTAAAATGTTATTGGACCACGTTCACGTCCGTTTGTTTTATGTTGTTCTGGCTCTTTCATGCAGCAAGGGCGGGGATGGATTGAGCAGTTCTATGGAGACTGCTTGGTCCACAGAGCCTACCATACTTACTGTCTGGCTCTTGACAGGGGAAGCTTGCTGACCCCTCCTCTCGGATGACAAAGACGAACACAGCCAGTGCTTACTAGGTACCAGGCATCGCTCATGCACTTTGCTCACATCATCTCATGCAATCTTCACAAGCATTGCAGGAAAGTGCTTATTCCCATTTCATGGATGAGGAGATTGGGGCTTACAGAGGACACACAGCTCAGAGGCTCTGGAGCTGAGCTCTAACCCAGGCAGTCTAGTTCCCAGCTCTAACTGCCACACTTCGGTGCCTCAAATTTATTTTTGAAACAAGTAGTACTGAGTTTTAGTTGATTACAATGAGGCCTTTTGTGACTCTGATTACTCCATTTTGAGGGAGTTCATGCATTTTTCCCAAACTTGCTATTCTTCAAAGGATATTAACGTATTACTTAAAGTGACTAATGATCCTGTCCATCATCTTGAAAGAAAACAGCAGTCTCTTTCTTTTTCTAAATTCATGTTTTCTGTTCTATGTTTAAATGGACAGCCAAGAAATATGGTTTAATTTGTGAATTTATTTAAACATATAGGATGACTTGACATGGAGTTAACATTATATGTGATTATTGCTTTTGTTTTGTTTTGTTTTTCCTTAAAGATATACCAGTGTTTCTATATTTCACAAATTTTGAAATAAAATACTTCACAACCTCCTCTTTCTCTCAGTGCTGCCTCCCAAATTATCCACTACATTTCCATGTCGATGATTTGCCTCTACCCTGAAAAGTCAGTCAAGATGAAAACAGTGCTTTATTTGAGAAAAAATAGTAAGGGTATGGTTTATATAAAAAATATTCCAGAGGATTGCTTCAAGGGTTTATTGAACCAATAACATTCTCAGCAGAAAATGAGCAGGTTGAGAAATCACTACCTTTTGAGTGGCTTGTTTGTATTTTTTTATCAATGACTTGTATATAATGGTCTTTATTGCTTATACAGTCTTAACACATTTTGATATTGGTGTAACAACCATGTCCCTTTATTGGGGAAGTTCATGCATTATTCATGTCATTATACTGAGTTTGTGTGCATGGTTTTAAAGGACCCAGAACCTTTTACCCAGCCCATGAAGCATGGCTTACTTAACCATTCCTTTGATGCTGAATTTTTGCTAGCCTCTATTTCCCCTCCTTAAAAATAATGCTTTGTGCACAAAACTCGTACGATGTGACAGTCTTTCAGGACCTAATGTCATTGCAGTGACCACTCTTCTAACACATCACTGGGCTCTTGAGAAGGATCATGTCCATTATTTTAACCCCAAGTTCTTTTCAGCCCTGTCAACATGCCTAGGGTAGAGATTTTCACAACCCAAACCCTACATATCTCCATTTTACATTTTTAACTCCCTCCACCTCAAGAATCCTCCTGAGACCCTGAGGAGGAGGGGCAAAAAGGGGAAAACGTTCTAGGAGTTGCTGGGAGTCCTTCTGCAATTCCTAGCCTGCGCAAGTGGAACTCCAGTGGGTCGACCCTACTGATGATTTGGGTGGAAGGAAAATAGCATATGGTGTGGAGAAGCTTCCAGAGCGAAGGATGAACTGATAAAACTCAGAAAGAGAACTAGCCCTCTCACCGTACAAACTGGGAGTGCCACACTAGACATAAACCAGACCTGGATATTTGGTGTGGGCACCCGGCGGTGTAGCTAACAGCCACTGGGTACCTCCCCAATAAGTCAAAAGTAAAATACTCGAGCCCTCAGCGTCATCCTGGAAGGTGTGTAAACCATGGACATGTTTTCATCAATGGTTTTGCAGAAAGAAAGAACATGGGCCAGATAGTTCTGAATTGCAGACTCGGGTGTGCAAATCAGTCTCTTTCTCAATGATGCAATCTAGCTGCATGACTCTGAGACCACTGCTGCCTGGTGGCAAAATGTAATTGAGTCCCTTTAAGGCGAAAACAGTCCATACTTTACATTTTAAAAACTGCACCCCTCCTCCTTCCTGACCTTCCGAGGAGGGAAGTCCTGTGGAACACTATGAGGCTCGTACAGGCATGGCAGCGGGAGGGGTCAGTTTCCACCTCTAATCGAGATGTGTCTCCAGCCTCCGTGGACCCCTGAAGTAGAACCCAAATGCCCATGTGTCATCCCGTGCGTCCCCTTCCTGCCCTGCCACCTGCTGAGAGGCACAGTCGTCCCCACATAGTGGCCTTGGCCTCCATGCACACACCTCACCCAGCCATCCACTGAGGGCCACCCCGCCCCGCCTCTGCCAGAGCTTCCAGAGCACAGGTCCGCAAAGCCGCTCTCGGGCGCCTCTTCTGACCTCTGGGCCTCTCGGAGCGCCCCTGGCTGCCTCCATGCTGCTGCGACGGTCTGGCTCCTCTATTCCCTGCCACGTTTCTGAGATCTACGGAGACTGCAGCAGGAACCCCTTCAGCAGGGACTGCGTCCATCTCCACCCCAGTCCAGGAGACACCTGCAAGGCTGCCTATGCCTGGGTCCCAGGGGGCAGGGGAGCAGGGGAAGCAGATTTCAAGAGACCCCAGACTCTAAGAGGGTCTCATCACTTCCGCCCCCACCCCACCACCAGGACCAGGATGGAGGGGGAAAAGGTACACTAAGCCCCCCATGCCTGCTTCTCAGTTACGTTTCTTTCCTTTCTGCAGTTTTGAGATGGAGTCAGAGAAACAAATCTCAGTTTGGCTGAATCACTTCTCATTTCACATTTCTTTTTGGTTGCATTTTTTTTTTTTGGTTGCTTTTGAGTTTAGAAATCAGATGTTCAAGTCTTTGTTTTCAAGCCTAGAACTGATGACTTCTCTCCAGTGCATTGGAAAGCTCTGACCTAGCATCTGGCTCTGCAGGCTTGAATAAAGACGTCCATGAGTGCAGATTTGGAGAGTGACCCACATATCACCCACCTGCCACACGTGCACACACTCACACATACACACGTGCATATATATGCATACATGCCTGCACATGTATGCACACATCAGCACACACATGCACACCTTTGCATGCATACACCCACTTGCACACCTTTGCATGCATACACCCACATGCACACCTTTGCATGCACACACCCACGTGCACACCTTTGCATGCACACACACATGCAGGCAGCCCATGCACATGCACTCACACCAACCATTTGCAAAATGACTAGACAAAAAGAACTTTGATTTTATTTCTTGTTTGTTTCCCAAATATTGGGAAGAGTTTGGAAGTCCATATAGAAGGTCTGCCCAGGGAATAGGAACTCGCCACGTAGCCAGGGTTTTTCTCTAGACTTCTCTAACTTACCAACTGACTTCACGTCCTTCTCTCCTTGCAGGGCCAGTTTATGCGGAAATGATCAACAACCTCCTCAGCCCTGTGGCTGAAGCCAAGGACTGCACTTTAATCCGCCACAGCGTGTTCCACGCCTTACCCAACACTGCCAACACCCTCATCGGCCGAGCCGCTCACATCGCCGTGCTGGACTCAGAGCTCTTCCTGGAGAAGTTTTTCTTGGTGGCCGGACTCAACTACTTCAAGTAGTGGTTTTGAGGGATCAGGCCTTGGGTAACTTGCCAGAAATGTCTAAGACCAATTGAGAGCTTCATCAGAGACATGCTTCTAGAGACCTCTGCCATTCGTACGAGTGGAGAGCTCGACCAAGGCACTGCAGGATGGAGGGTGGGTGGGGCTGGACGTGAGAGCTGTTTCCATTTGGGAGATTTGGGAATGCTGAGCTAATAGGGGAAGGGGCAACAAACCTGGCTCTGATTTGCCTAGCTTCCTGACATCGCATTCAAGATGCTTTCTAGAAAAAATGTGAGAAAAAAAGAGAGACAGAATGCTGGCAGGAGGTTGGTGAGCCCAATTGTTACCCACCACTGGCTCACAGATGGAGTGCTCCAGTTTCACTAGATTTGTCCAATATGTTACTAGCTCATAGCTTTATCATTTTTTGATTAAATCAAATGCACACAAGCATTTCAGAACTCAGGTTAAACTCTGTGCAGAAGCGGAACATATTTGTGTAAATATAATCCTTAATAGATTGAAACGTGCCACATGTATAAGGCAATGTGATGTCCATGCTCTCATCCTCTATGTTTTCTCAACGAGGGAAAAGGAATGCTTTATATCTATTTATAAAATGAATCCCAATTTTATTTCATAAGATCAGTGGGGAGGGGGGTGATTTAAGGTAAGGAAGTACAAAGACATTGATGTCAGTGAGTGCAAGTTTATTATAGACAAAAATAACTATAGGGAAAAGGTTGAACTAATTGTCCCATCTACTTCTCCAAACTTTTTCTATGCATAGTCCTGGTCCACAGATTATTTTTGTGATTGTTTAAATCTCTGTCTGCAGTAGGGAACATGGACTCAGACTAAACCTAGCAGAAGGGGGCACTGAGACTAATGCACGCATGTGTGAAGCTCCTGCTGATATACTTCCAAAGAAATGCTATGTTAGCATTTGATGCAATTGCAAAAAAAAAAAAAAAAAAAAAAAAAAAAAAATTTAAAACCATTAACATGGCCAGCTGCTTCTCCTCTCCGTGGAAGGAGAAAGACATCTGAACGGAGGACTGGCTGGATTTCAACCTCAGGGGAGCTCTAAGAAGGGTGCTGGTTATCTTCCAAAAGAAATGTCTTCTTGCCTTAGGAAAATAAAGGGCTAGGAAAGGTCACCATAGATCAAAACCAAGGGACAACCGGAACAAAGGTGAGATCAGAGAAGAGAACAACAGCCAGACCAAGGACTCAACTTAAACCGTCCCCGTAAGTGACTTAGGGGGACGTGTTGGAAATCACCAAGGCAGAGACGTTGGTCCTGGAGACTGGGGACTACAGGAAGCCTAGAGAAAAATGTAGTTGCACTGAAGGAAACTGTCAGCCCGGGCAGCGGGGATGTCTAGTGCAGGAGAGCCCTTTTCTGGAAGACTTATGGATGTCTTCAAAATAAAAGTAAAAAAATAAAAAAAACAAAACAGGAACAAGTGAAATGCTCTACAACAACAGGTTTCCATGCACTGGATGTTGGGTTTCTCCGTGAGTCTTTTCTGAACTCTTGTTATATCCTAGTCTTAACACATACAGGTTCAGTAAGTCCTCTAGCCACTTTCCCTCTGGGTACTTTTGCAAGTTCCCAAGTTTGTGCTGGGCCTACAGACTGGTTATGCATGAGCAGTGCCACTCTTACTCTATGACCTTGGAGGAATTTTGTTTTCTGCTAAGTGCAACCCATTATGCTATACTTCCTGGCCTAGACAAGTGGCCACGCTCAGTGCCGGACCATCAGTTTGTAGCAACTTCCCCTTAATAGGAGAGCCCTGCCCCTCTGATGAGCTCATGTCATTTTGTGTTTCTAATTCCCATCAGCAACGTCTGTCATTCCCTGGTCATTTGCAAGGCCATGGAACCAGCAGTCATGGAACCACGATGAATCCAATCAATGATCATCGTCTTTTCAAATAGCCAGATGCCATTTTTAACTTCAATATGCTGTCTGGACATAGGGAGAACTAATGGCAATAAACGTCCAGCTGCATGGTGCACCTCTTTTTTATAGGGGTGCTCTGCTGTCTTTGTAATCCCACTCTGGCCTCTGAGCATCTATTATAATTGTGTAGTAAGCGCATCTCTATATTGTAAATAAGAGTGTCAAATGTTGTGTGTCATGCCTCATTTGAAAAGGCTTTTTTATGTCTCTTTCTATTGAAATATAGATATCTAATATATATATATATATACACACACACATAAAATAAATATATACACATATAATGTAAAGCAGGGATATTCTATTATTGAATATAAAAGTATCAACAAAATGCCTGTCAAGATAATGGTCTAGTATGTCTTTATTCTCAGCATAGTTTTTGTTTTCTGTTGTTATTTGTTAAGTTTTCCAAAACCAGTAGGAATAAACATTACTACTATGGAGATTAATTGAAATTTATTGCTCATGAGCCAAATAAATCCAGAAAAGCAGATGTGAACCCCAGGTAACCTTGGGGCTAAATAAATACCTCCGTGGCTGGCTGAAAGCAGTTGGGGTGCTACAGTCCTGGGGAGAAAGTAGGGAGAGAAAAGTCTTCTTTTGGTTTGTATAGTTCATAGCTTTTTACTAAGCAACTATGATCTGTGCAAGAATGTGCAATACCTGCTCCCCAAGAACTCAAGGAAGACCAAGGCCTTGGTACCACAGTGTGGTATGGTCAGTCTGATGGAGCCCTCAGCAAGGTGCAAGGTGCTCCTGGGAGAGGAGCAGTCTGCGCTGCCTGGGGAAGGCTGAGGAGCCTTGAAATTGAGACATGGAATAGAAATGAAATATTTGCCCCCCACAGGCAGTCAACACCAAGCGCGCTCATTCATGCATTCAACAAGTATGTATTGGGCCTACTATGTGCCAGGGATGTGTTGTAAGATACAGTAGCTCACAGTCTAACAAGGGATACAGCCAATCCAATGGGAAATTATAGTAGAGGGAAATCGTGGTGGAGGTAGGGGTTCCATGGGTGCTCAGAAGAGGGAGATGTGGAGTAGGAAGTGGTCAGGAAAGGCCTCCTGGGAGAATTGGGATCGAAGCTGGGGCCCAAGGATGAATGAGAATGGCCAGGTGAAGGGCAGTTGGGGAAGGGGTCCTCCAGAGAGGGAACCGAATGAGCCTTAAGGTGGGGGAGAACCTGGAACATTTGGTGAACTGGAAAGACAGATGGAGAATATGTTTGAGTGACCAGAAATGAGGCCTGAGAAGTCATCAGTGGCATTTTTTTCTTCTCTTCTATCTGGGGGAAATTTCAGTTGTTAACACTTGTAGGGAAATCTCCACTGAGAAATGAGAGACCTGCGGGCGACCAGACTCCTACCGTCTGTCATCAATCTCCACCCAAGCTTGACTCTATAGGAGAGACCTGTCTCCTTCTGTGTGGTGAGAAGACCAGGGCACACCCTTTACATCACTCATTTCTGAAATTTCATTTTGCACAGCACGGTAGAGAGGTCTGCTGGGCTCCTCTCATGGAGAAAAGCTAGAGTGAACGACATCCCATAAAAAGGCCAAGTAGAGGGAACAGGGGTTTGGTTAAAGTAATGATGAGGATGCATGGAAGCAATCAAGAGAAATTCCTAAATTGGTGTTTGAAGAGACCATGGTAACTGTTCTTGGATCACACATTTTTTACACAGAAAAGGCATGCATTTAATCCCACTTTTCAGTCTGCAGTCTGTGGCTTGTCAAAGGTGAGGTTAGTTTCTCAAAACTACTGTCCTTCATTCAGTCAAATATTTCCTGAAAAACTGCCACATGCCAACATTGGTCATCAGGGTAAAAAAGAAAATCATCCCATCCTCATGGAATGTACATTCATGGGAAGGGAGATGGTGAGCAGGAAATTGCAAGCATGTTGACTGTGACAAAGGCCAAGTTCAGAGACGAGCCAATGGGCAGACCAGCATAGTATATTAATGGCAAAGAACCAACTAGAAATAAGAGCATATAACCCGATTTTTTCTGTAAAGAAGAAAAAAATTAAGTGCGAGTATGAGAGAAAAGTATGTGGTTCCCCCGTTGTTTGTGTAAGGTGATAGCATACATCTTCTGGCAGTGCAAGCAAATGGCGGCTGAATAAAAAGCCTGCTCTTAGATCTTTGCAAGTCCCCCACATGTAATTGCCTTTCTTTTTTTGCCATGTTGTTTGTTTTGGTTTTACAGAGTATATATCTGAGCATGTGCAATAACCAGGGCTGCTGCACAGGTTGTGCATAAAAGAAGAGTGCCTGGCAATCAACCCATAGAAGTACAGCTGTGTTTTCTTGCATCATTCTTGCAAGGTAGTCACCTCGACGTCACTGGGAGGATAGATGTCAGTCTTTCATTGACAGAGCACCATATTCTAACATCAAGATCATTCTTTTCAATTTGTTCATTCACATATTCAGTTTTGTTTTACTTACCATCTGTTACATATTGAACACTGTGCTAGTCTGTGGAGATAGAAGTAGGAATCACAAAATCCTAAATACTGAGAACGTCCAGAAGAATATTAAAAGATTTTATTTTTAACCATTAGTTTTTAATTTAAAATCATGGGATCTCAGAATTGGAAGAGGAAAAATGGGTTGTTAAATCCAGACCCTGTTTGCTATTTAAGTATCCTGAATTATGCTCTTAAAACCTTCACTTGATGACATGGGTCTCAAGTTATGACAAAGCAAGAGTGTGCCATGGAGCCATTACAGACAAGAGAATATATATTTTGTTTTTTACTTTAGATAAAGACATGCCACCATGAAGATTTTCAAAACCTTTAGGAGGCCATCCCAACTCTTTCTGTGTCTTTTCCTCCTTTACATTAAAAAAAAAAGTTTTTCTTTACATTTTTTGCCTTTTTAACTTTATTATCAGTGGTGCCTGGGAATTATGCATAATGCTAGGAATATTAGGGTAGAAGACATTATGGAAAATTAAAAAAATAATAGTTTAACACTTTCCAGTGCGTCTTTTTATGTTGAATAGCAGCAATGTACTTTAATTTCAGTGGAACAAACTGTAAATCAATTTTTTTTTTACTTTTATTATTATTTTTAATATATTCTTAATTTTTAAAAAGATACTTAGGTTACATAAATGTTACATAAAAACTAGAGGGGATTCCCATATGCCCCGCTCCCTATATCTCCCAATTTTCCCACATTAACAACATCCTTCATTAACGTGGTATATTCGTTACAATTGGTGAACACATTTTGGAACAGTGCCACTGAGCATGAATTATAGTTTACTTTGTAGTTTGCACTCTCTTCTGCACAATTTTGTAGGTTATGACAACATATGTAATGTCCTATATCTGTCCTTGTAATGTCATTCAGGACAATTACCAAGTCCCAAAAATGCCCTCATATTACACCTGTTTTTCCCTCTCCTTGCTCTCAGAACCTCCAGTGGCCACTGCTTCTACATCAATGATGTAATTTCTTCCACTGGTAGAATCACAAAAGTCTATAGTAGAATACCCATAAGTCTACTTTAGTCCATAGCTCTTTTCCAATCATGAGGATTCTGGGATGGTGATACCCACTCCACCTCTAATTGCGAGGGAGCTTCGATAACATAGGGCAGATGGGACTCTCTTGCTTGCAGTTGAAGACTCTCTCAGTTCCTTGGGATGGTCGTTGTCCATCATCATCTCCTTGTTAGTTGTCCTGGGTGAGTCCATTGAACTAGAGAGTAGGTGTTGCAACTCCGTGAAGATTCAGGGCCCAGCTGGTACAAGGACAGTCCAAAGATTTAAGTCACTGGCACATACAACTATAAACTCTAGTACCAATTATAAAGGTTCAAATAGAAGGGTCAGAAGAGTCATGTGTAGGGAAATCACAACTGAGTCCAACTCTGCCACACTGTAAATCAATTTTAATTTGAGGAAAGGAACTAGTGCCTTCTGTCACACATACAAAACACCCCAATCGTATGGAACTGGGCTTCTAGACCAAATGGAAATGTGTGGATGTTGCTGGGTAATGCTTTGTAAATATCTAAACCTGATTATTGACAAAATTTGGTCTTCTTTTGATAATCAACTTAAAAGAGAGTGTGTCTTCATTTCATAGAGGTGGTTAAAGTTATATGGCTTTAAAACACAATCCTCAAACCGAAAATTTTGTGACTTGTCAAAGACTCAGAGACTAAGAAATAAAATCTGGACCCTCATTCATTTCCTTCTTTAACATATGAAGGAGCAAGGGGACAGAGATAACATACATACTTTCCTTTTCAAAGTTTCTTATTTTATTTTCAAAGCCCAGACAACATACAAATGACGATAGGAGAAGTCAAGTCGTTTGCCCAGGGTCAGAGAGCTTGGCAGAGTGGTGGCATCAAAATCTGAACCCTTTATACTGTGATGCCTCCATCTCAGGGAGGTTAATTAATTCCAAAAAGTCACATAACTTGTTACATCAAAGCCAGGATCCATATATACGTCTCCTAATTCATTGTCTTATGACCTCACTATTATACCACCTTGCTATATGAGACACCTGCACAACCAATAAATTAAATGGCAAAAGAAAGAATAATTCAGTGGAAAGGGTGGTTTTGTAAAGCACTGTCAATAAGCATCATCAGATGACTGGCTGACCTCTTCCATCTCAGCTGGTCGTCTGTGTTCCTCAATTACTGTGTGTCAAGATTCTCTTTCCTCCTACTAGCCCGAGGTCTCTTTGTCCTGAGCCATAGTCCTTCCTTCCACTTCTGTCCCAGACCACATTCTTCCACCTACACTTCCTATCTCTGTCTGCTGCTCTCACATTTGAATGTCTGATCAAAGTAATCCAGAAACCAATTCCCTGTACTCTAGAGGTGGAATCTGTGCTAAGTCGTTCCTGGGTTGGAGACCCTTCTCCAGGATGAATGCGGGCTCAATGCCTTGCCCTGGGAGCTGGTGATCCTGTGGCCCCTAAACCCGCTTCTTTGCCATCCCTCTTTACAGTGTCTTCATCTGTGTATGCGTAGGTCTCCTGCACTTGAGCATGCGCTCCTTGAGGGCAGGACCAGCATCTAATCCAGCCATATATCCCTGTTTCTCCAGCCAGTGCCTGGCCAAAGTGGGGTTCTGTAAGCATTTGCCAAGGAGCGGGGATTTTTCTGTGAAAGCTCATGTTTTTTGTTTTTCAATCCTCTCCTTTCATCCACAGCAACTGATTCTAATGCAGAAAGGTTTCGATGTTGGCTCATGTAAGCTTCTGAGTTTGCAAGAGAAAAGGAGTCGGTATTAGAGGCTAGAGTGGCAGTTTTGTGTAGTGAGAAGTGACACTATCTCTGGGCCTCAGTTTCCTCATCTGTAAAATTGCTTTGAAAACACCCACTGGAAAGGTAGCCGGGGTGTGTGCATGAGAAAGGGAACGTAGTGTCCGGAAAAGCACTGTCGTTTGTGAGGGGTAGCTTAAGGGTGTTTCAAAGGTGGGTGGTAATAGATTCAGAGATTTTCCAGATGAACTCAAAGCTGTTCATGCGTGTATTATTTCATTTAATCTTGAGGGCGATTACCGTGTTTGAAGCTTTATGGCTTAAAGCTCCAAGCTGTCAAACCATTCCATTTTGACTCCAGGAGCCTCAAAAGTGGAGTTTTACACAGTCAATTCAGTGCATGATTGGACGATCTATGTGATAAAATGATTTCCTGCTCAGGGCATAAGGGAAGCCTTTGTTAAGTTGTGAGTGGAGCAGAGGGCACAGTTGAGAACGTTATTACATAGAATTTAAGGTGTTTGGAAGCTCGAATTCTGCAAATGTCATGCAGAATCTTTTGCATTTCTTCAAAGTGCAAAGACTTCTTGAAATGTCTTTCAGCCCCAGGTTAGACTTATTGCAAAAAACCCGAGAAAGGTTCATTTTAACCAAGGCTCATGCTGATAACCTGTGCCTATCTCTTCACTTTTTTCTCCCCATTTTAAAGTGTGCACCTCATTCTATCTCATGGAATCTCTTCTCTGTATGTAACCTAATATGGAACTCTGCTGTTTTACTTTCATTCGCCGTTTTCCCAACTTCATCTTGAAAGCATTTTTGTTTTAAACAGTATTTATTTAGTCCCTTCCTGGCTGTGTGCTCAACACTTGTGGCTAGAGAAATTAACCAGATGTGACCCTGCCCTTTGATTAGGAGGGGGCGTGGAAGCCCACATAAATAGTCCAGGGCAGATTAGCGGAGGAAGAGAGCAGGCAGGACCTGTTGAGAATGGCATCCTCCCGGGCCTCTGGTAAGCACCTTCGCACCCCTGGGGGCGTGTTTCCAGCTTCTTACTGGTAAGCAGATAACCAGGCCAGGCGAGCTGCCTAGTGACATCAGCTATGCCGTTCCGGTAGGATCTCAAAGCCTTGCGGGGCCGTCATCCTCCCATGGGTGTCAAGTCAGGAAGCTCACAAAAGGAGAAGACGGATGCTCCATGTTACAACCTGTCTGTGAAGAAGCTCTTCCTCCTTATTAGCATAGCACCTGTGTGTGATACAAAGTCCTCGCATGCTCTGCAACTAATCTTTCTGCTTATTTTCAAATAAAAAGACAAAAATAGATGGTCAAATAAATAAAATATACACCAAATAGGGTCCATAAGCACGTGCCATACTCAGACCTGGCGAAAGGAGCCTGTGACTTGCATATTTCCTCATTACACAGAGCAGCCCTCGAGAACTTATTTAATAAATTCATGTGATTTCATTTCATTTTGTTTCATTATTTTTGCTTTCAAATGTGACCTTCTCCATGGCAGAGGGTAAAGAGAGGCAGTCTTTTGGCATGGCCCCTGTCTCTGAAAAAGAACCTGAATGTGTCGCTCGATGTCACTGTGAACTGCTATGATGGATTTATTCTGGTGACGATATCTGTGTACCATAGTTACAATCACCTGCAGACTGTAAATTAATGACAGTAATAACGCCGTCAGTAATAACGTCGTTAGTACCAATATGATTCGACGATTTTTCTACATTTGTTTTTTGGTTGGCATTTTGTGTAGTTTGCAATGTGTATAAATGATACCTACAACAATAAAATCCCTTTGACTTTCTTTTCTGCCAGGACTTTGTGTATGGGAGGTAAAGTAGCCATTTTTAGGAATGTGAGGGAAGAAGGAAGTATTTCTGCTTTGGGAGAAAGGACAGCTGGACCTTGGGTGTCTTTTCTGGGGAACACAATACAGGAAGGGCCTGGGGTACCTGGGACAGCCGAACAGAACAGTGCAGGACTCAAACCTGCTTCCTAGGAGGATCAGCTCCGGGACTGGGGTGTCATTCAGCCAGCAGGAGCCCTGGGACTACCATTTATGGTTCCAAGGTGCACCAATTAATCAGAGTTTCCCACAAAAAGAGCAGTTCGTGCAGAATGCCTTGGGAGGTGGCTGGTGACTGGACATGTACATGCTGGATGGTGACTTGGTTGAGTTTGTCTGGGAGGCCAGAGGCATCACACTGTCACTGTCTCCTGCTATACAGGTGGCCAGCCATGGTGAATGCCATGCCCCTGACCCTTTCCTGCTGGGAAACGAGTCCCTGGGCAGTTCTGCCTTTGGTATGGCATGGAAGCTCCACCACTGGATACCAGCACCACTAACCACAGCTCATTGGGCCATGGGTGCATGACTGAGTCAAGGACAGAGCTTCTGTAGATGGACTGGTGACCTGTGACAGACAAGACACACATGGACAGAATGAGGATGGAGAAGATTAGCCAAACCAGTAAGGATATTGCAGAATCCTTACTTGAGAGTGTGATGAGTGTGAGGTCTTTGGTAGTGGGAGGAGCAAAGAGACAGAATCAAGCCTGAGCAGGTGGCTGAGTCACTGTAAAGCCAGGCCTGTGCCAAGAGGAGGCTCAGGCTGCAGAGGGGACAGCAAGGCAGCCGATCCCTGGAGCTGCCTTTGATTCCTCCTTTCAGTTTCTGTGAAATCATGAGAAACCATAGCCCCTCGCCTGCCTCGAGGCTTTCAAAGATTGTGCATCTGCGTGATGTTCAGGACCCCCTAACAAGGGGAGTGTAAAATTATAGTACCAACTGCTTGCCTGCATTATAAACACATGTCCTTCCCAATTTTATATTTTATGGTTTCGAAGATCTTTCAGGTCCATTGTTCCGTTCAAGTCTGTGAAGTGGGGAGGGCAGCTACTTGCCCCCAGTTTAGATGAAAACAACCTGAGACTCTGGGAGGTTTAAGAAATCAACACCCATTTTCCCTGCTAATTGGTGATAGAGTCAAGTCTTAAACCCAACTCTAATTTAATTCAAACATTTTCAGAGCCTCTGGAGCTGGAAACTGACGTATAAACTATAAAGTGCTGAACTAAGGCACATTAACATTTTCACAGATTTCAAATGGCCGATGTCCATTATTCCATGGGAACCTCACCAAGCCTTCTGAGAGAGACCCATAGTGGATGAGGAGACTACGCAACTGAGAGGGAAAGTTCTTGTCCCCGTTCTCCTTGCCCCGGCTCCCTGTACTTTCCATTACAGTGTGGGTGCAGTTTCAGCTACTTTTATGGTGGTCCATGTCTATGACCAGGAGCCAAGGGTGGGGCAGTAAGTCTTGACGGGGAACACGGAGGGCACCAGGTACAGAATGAGGAGGACACATGTGGACAATTGGAACAATTGAACACTGGGCCTCAGGCCTTCTGCTTCAGTCATCAAGTCACAAAGTGATGTGATATGCAGGGGAGTGTGAAGGGATGGAGAGGGACAGTGGCCTTCACTGGACATCCATTAAGTGTCAGCCAGTGGACCAGTCACTCTCCAGATCATGTGTGCTTTACAGCGGATGACTGTGGCTAAGCAACTCTCTTGAGCTCACCTTGGAGCTGGGTCTCTGAGACTCCCCAGCTCTTCCTTCTAATGACCTACAGGTCCTCTCTTGCTGTGGCCCCTCATGCATACTCCCACCCAATCTCCACTTCTCCCCACCCTCCTCCTTGTCCTCTCCTGCCCAAACACCTGCTCCTTGAACTGCTTGGAGGCCTTTGCACTTGCTTTCCCAGCTGCACAACCTGCTCCTCCCCTTATTTCCTGTCTTTATTCCAAAGTCGCCTTCTTGGTGAGGCTTTCCCTAGACACCTGACCTAAAGTTTCACCCCCTCCCTGGAGGTCCATAGTGCCTTTCCATGTTCATATTTCCTCCTCAGCATGGACCACTTTCTAACTTAACCTGCTTTACTTAAAGAACTTGTTGGTTGTCTTTCCTCACTAGACAGTCAGCTTCATGAAGGCAGGGAACTGTTTTATTTTCTTTTGGCCAAATCCCAGTACCCTGGCAAATAGTAGGTCCTTAATAAAAATTTGCTCAGAGTCCAGATTGGAAAGGAAGAAGTAAAAATTTCACTATTTGCAGATGACATGATCCTTTATGGAGACAGTCCTGAAAAATCTGCAACAAAGCTTCTAGAGCTGATAAATGAGTTCAGTAAAGTGGCAGGATGTAAGATCAACACACAGTCAGTAGCATTTCTGTACACCAATATTGAGCAATCTGAGGAGGAAATCAAGAAAAAAATTCCATTTATAATAGCAGCTAAAAGAATCAAATACCTAGGAATAAACTTAACTAAAGATGTAAATAAATTCCACAACATTGTTAAGGGAAATCAAAGAAGACCTAAATAAAAATTACAACAGCATTTTTTACTGAATTGGAAAAGCTAATTATGAAATTTATTTGGAAGAGCAAGGGGACCCGAATAGCCAAAAACATATTGAAAAAGAAAATTGAAATTGGAAGAATCACGCTATCTGACTTTAAAGCATACTACAAAGCTACAGTGGTCAAAACTGCATTGTACTGGCACAAGGATAGACATACTGACCAATGGAACCAAACTGAGAATTCTGATATAGATCCTCACATATACCATCAACTGATATTCAACAAGGCCACCAAGCCCACTCAACTGGTACAGAATGGCCTCTTTGACAAATAGTTGACAAAATGGTGGTGAACTGGACATACATATCCAAAAGAATGAAAGAGGATCACCATCTCATACCCTATACAAAAATTAACTCAAGATGGATCAAAGACCTAAATATAAGAGCCAAGACCATAAAGCTCCCAGAAGATAATGTAGGGAAGTATCTATGAGATCTTGTAGTAGGAAATGGTTTCATAAACTCTACACCAAAAGTGTAAGCAATGAAAGAAAAAATAGATAAATGGAACCTCCTCAAAATTAAAAGCTTTTGTTTTCAAGAAAATTGTGGTATATACATACAATAGAATATTACCCAGCTGTAAGAAGGAATGAAGTGTTAACACACGGGACAACATGGATGAATTTTGAAGACCTTATGTTGAGTGAGGTAAGCCCGTCACTAAAAGGCAAATATTACATGACCTCACTGACATGACTTAAGCAAATTGAGGAGACTCACAGAGCTAGAATCTGGAAGATAGGTTATCAGGAATCAGAAAGGGAGTAGAGTGTGTTGAGCCAATGCTCAATATGGACAAAACCAATGATAAAGTAGAAGGGAAGTGGATGGGCTTGATAGTGGTGCAGTGATGTGATTGGGTTCCATCGTGCTGGAATATGAGGGGAAGGGGGGTGGGGAGTTGGTTTGAACTATCCATGGAACTCGGGGGAGGGCTGGAGGAAGGAACAGGTGAACTCCGGGGATTTGTAGATCTGTGGTTTAAACTACAATGGTAGGAATGTCATTTTGGCAGATAGGGCAGGGGAGGGTCACTGGTGCAGGGCATCGGAGGTGGAGGGATATGTGGGATAGGGCACACCTGGGGCAAGCTCCTATGGAATACGAAAGTGTTCATCTTGTGGAGTGTACACTTGTGGAGACCCACACAATAAACAAGAAAATATTAATCTCCCATCCTGGGGAGTCTTGCTATGTTAGAGGGGCAAGAATCTCTCGAGAACATAGGCAGTGACTAATAAAAGAAAATAGACCAATATGTCAAGCCCTCGATATTATTGCATGTAACTATGAACCTTATTCTTCAAAAATTGAAACTTAGTGGTTACCATAGGTTCCCAGGGGAGGAGGAGGGAAGAATCTAATTGAGGGAACATAGGGCATTTTTAGGGCATTGGAATTGTTCTGCATGACCTTGCAATGACAGATACAGGCCATTTAAATTTTGTCAAAACCTATAAAAGTGCACAGTGCAAAATGTAAACCATAATGTAAACTATTGGCCATGGTTAGTAGCAGTGCTTCGACATTTGTACATCAGTTGTAACACACGTACCAGACTCATATAAGATGTCATTAATAGGGGAGAGTGAGAGAGGGGGAGGGGTTTGGGTATATGGGAATCCCCTATAATTTTTATGTGACTTTTCTGTAACCTAAAGCTTCTTTGAAGATAAAGCAAAAAAAAAAAAAAAAAATAATAAGACACTGGGGTAACATACAGAAGAAATTGTTACTGTACATACAAGATAACAGATCTTACACTGATGAAAAACAAAATGGAAAAAATGTTTTTTTAAATTTTTATATTTTATTTGTTATATTTTACTATTATTATTTTATTTTCTTATTATTTTTATTTGTTTATTTATGGCTTTGTTTTGGGGCAGGTTTTGGATCACAGAAGGGCCACGACTGTGGCAGGGGAGAATCACTGGTGCGGGGTGTCAGTGATGGGAGGCTGTGTGGGGAAGGGTGCACCTGGGGCATGACTCTGTGGCATATGAATGTGTTCAAGTGGTCATGGGGTGTAGTCTCGGTGGGTGGAGACCCACACAAATAACCGAAAGGATATTGAGTTCCCATCCTGGGGAGTCGGCTGCATTCTCCAACAGAGCGGCAAGAATCCCTAGAGTACATGGGCAGTGCCCGGCTAAGGAGGACAGACCATTACCCCAGGCCCCTGGTATTGATGCCTATCCTTATGAACCTTGTTCCTGTGAAATGGAAACTTAGCCTACTATTGTATATTGCCTAAGAGGTACCTCCTGAAGCCTACTTGTTGCTCTAATGTGGCCTCAGAGCCAAACTCAGCATATAAACTCACTACCTTCACCCCAGCGTGGAACATGACTCTGGGGAGAAGCCTCCCTGGCACAGAGGGATTATTACCAAGCACCAACTAGTGATGCATTTGGAAAAAGTCCTCGACCAAAAGGGGGAAATATTACATACAAAGGAGTTTTTATGGCTAAGAGATTTCAAAGTGTGTCTGGAGGTCACTGGTCCAGATGTTACTCTTATGCCAGTCTCAGCAGGATCTCACTGACTGCCACAGGAAACTGTGCTTCAAGCAGGGGACTCCTGAGGGCTCTAGAGACATCCAGGCACTATAGGCAGGGCAGACAACCTCAGGAATTCAGCACCCTGCCAGTGAGCCTTATTAGGAATATATGCTCCCCGATGTAACAGAATTAGACTCATTTATAATTTCCCTACACATGGCTCTTCTGCCCTTCTATTTGAACCTATCATTAGCACTATACTTGTTAAATATATGTCCTAGAGACGTAAATCTTCAGTCTGTTCATATGCCGGTTGAGCCCTGGATCTCAGCAGAGTTCCAACACCTACTCTCCAGTTCATTGGACTCACCCAGAACAACTAACAAAAGGATGGTGATGGACAACACCCATCCCAAAAAACAGAGAGTATCCACAACTTCAAGCAAGACAGTTCCATCCATCTGCCCCATGGGATCTAAGCCCCCTCTCGGTCAGAAACAGAGTGGGCATCACCATCCCCAAATCGTCAAAATTGAAGAATGAGCAAACATAAGGCGGCGGGGGGCGGGGGGGTGTACAACTATGGACCGGAGTTCTTATTATTCTAGTACTGGAAGACCTTGAAACATTGACATAAAGGCAGTGGTCCCCAGAGGTTATGAGGGGAGGGAGAGGGAAGGAATAGGTGTGACATGAGCATTTTGGGGACATTGGAATTATTCTGCACGACACTGCAATGACAGATACAGGCCATTATACATTTTGTCAAGCCTATAAAATTGTGCGGTGCAAAGTGTGAACTATAATGTAAACTCTAGTCCAATGCCTCAGTATGTGTTCATGAGTTCTAAGAAATGTGCCACACTAATGCAAGATGTTGTTAATGGGGGAAAGTGGGGGTGGGAGAGGGGGTGGGGTATATGGGATCCCCTATAATTTCAATGTAACATTTATGTGATCTAAAGCTTCTTTCAAAATAAAATAAAATAGCATAAAATAAGTAAAATAAAGTAAAATAAAATAAAAACATTTGTTCAGAGAACGAATGAGTGAACGTTTACCTGACTCACAGTGGGTATTCAGTGACTAGTTGTCAACAAATTCCCCAGCTGGCGCCCTGCTGCAGCACGCTGCCTCTCTGGAGGGACGTTACCCAGCTGTAAGCACAGGGATCTTCTCCAGAGTCCTCGAGTACCCAGTACCGACTCCTCCAGCGGGGGAAACGCGCCAAGCCTGTTTGCACGGGAATGCATCCTGCGAGGAGCTGCCTCCCTGGCTGCAAGCCTGGGGCAGTGCAGGTGGCAGAGGCACACACGGGGCTGCAGGGAGCCTGCAGCGGGCGCCGCAGCTCAAGCCCTTGAGAGAGCCTGCTTGGGATCTAGCCAGAAGAGAAAGGCAGGACTTTGTTTGGGAAGCAAGAGGAAGGGCACAGAGGTCAAGAAGCTCGAAGTGGTAGAGACAGCATGAATTTGCAGGATTTTTAAGTAGGATTAGCACGATCTATCCCATTCAACCTGCAAGCCCGGGTAAGGGCAGAAAGGTGCTGGCTAAGGGCCCCACCTGGAGCCAGGCGGCCTTCGCTGAGCGCCCCAGGTCATTCCGTCGGAGCCCTGAGGCGGCCTTTTAGAAAGGGCAGCCCTGATCACCCTCGGAGGAGATGTTCTCCGCAGTACACATTCAAAAGGAAACTCCTGCTGGCTGTTTTAAATAGACCCGAGGGGATGAAGACAGAATCTTTAGAATCTGTTGGAAACCATTCATTCTTTCAGCTCAGAAATGTTATGCGCCAGGCTCTGGCTTAAGCACTTAAGATCCACCAGTTACGGAAAGAGGCGCGAGCCTGGCTTTGGAGGATTTACACAGCAGCAAACACACTCCTGGGCTCTGCGTCTACCTCACTGAGAGTCTGGCTTTTTAAAATTTCACTGTGGATTGGGATTTTCTCAAAAGCAGGGTGACTGGACTGGTAAATGAGGACAAAACATGCACTGACCATTCTCGGTTCCCACTTGCCCCGTCTGTGAAACGGCTGCACTGACTCTGTGCTGAATACACACCAGGCTGCAGGGAAAGCCGCATCTCCTTGCCCTCCACTCCTCTCCCTCCCTCTCCCTCTCTCTCTCCCCCCACCCCTTCTCTCTCTGGCTCTCTGGGGCCCTGTTCCGAAGGACATCCCCAGCAGGGTGCTAAGGCAGCCCTCCCTCTCCTGTTGTCCCATGTTGCCAGAACAGGGGTTGGGATGCAGGGATGGCCCCTGCCCACGCCAGCCCTGCTCAGTGGCACCGCGAGGCACAGCGGGGCAAGAAATCCTGGGCACATGCAACTCCTTCCGAGTCACCTTCCTGGACTTTGGCCCCTATAAGCAACTTGCAAAAGTTCCCTAGGCCTACTGGGGGTGGGAGAGAAATAAAAAGGAAAGGAAAAAAAATACTGCATAGAAACCAGCAATTAAGGCAAATTTGACACCCCCCAAAATCACCCCTTTCCACTCTTTCCAATTTCAACGCATTAAAATACTAACAAAATATTATTTCATGTAAAGCTCAGAGACAGCTCTGGTGCAACCTGGCAAAAGGACCGAGCAGGTTCTCTTAACCCAGGATCCTGTTTCCCCTGAGAAACGGTGAGCACCAGTTTTCTGCTTGTGTAGCAGGTTGTAAAAGAAAGACAACTTCCACCCCCTCGCCCTGCCTCGGTCCCCATCCTGGGGAAATTGGCGTCTCCCTCTGCAGAGTTAGAAAAATATACAGGGAAGCTGCTTAACTCCCCTCCACTGCCACACCCTGCTCATGGAAAAGTCTGAATTCTTTGTACTCCTGGAGTTTTCCCTCTGAAGGGACTCTGCTTCCCTCTTCCTTTCTCATTATTCATAAAGATGGGAGAATCTGGACCTGAAGATAATTCAAGGCAACACAATATTCAAAGTGAAAAGATCAAGACTTCCCAGGGGAGCTGCGGGGAGGGTTTAGAACAAGGGTGGGGCTTGCCTGGGTTGGGGATGGAGACTGGCGTTTTCCAGAGGCAGGACGTGGAGGGCGTCCAGGAGGGAAAGCAGCCTGTGCAGAGGCACAGGTGTGTGGGAGGGCACGTCTGGGGACTGATGTGGGCTGTCGTTGGGGGCGGGTGCTGGCTAGAGGTGAAACTGAAAGAGCATCATAACCGTGATGCTCTGAATATGGGGGGACGTGGGAGAAACGGGAGTCAGAGCCCAAGGAATGGAGCTTACGCAGTGAAAATCCTTCCTCTGCAGTAGAATTCTAAATAGTGCAACGTATAGATCATTCAGGCAAGCTGCATGATCTAGACCAGTGGGTAGGGAGCACCCCTCAACCTGACAGCTGGCACGTCGGAGCTGGTGGCTGCAGGTGGGTGGACAGCGCCAGCAGGTGGACCATCACGTGGCTTCAAGGACACTCGGCATAAGTCTAACAGCCATCATTTGTTCTCTAATTGTTTCCTCTCATGAAAATTTAAAATGATGTCAATAATGAAGCAGATATCACGATGTGCCACACCTGGCAGGTGACAAGCCTGAGCTGGCCATCTAGCCTGTTGACACTGGCGCCGTAAGCTCATCTCTCATGAGGAAAGGCAGTCGGGCACCACAGTTCTGAGGGGGCCCAGGGCTAAGCACCACTGGGCCGCCAGCCAGCCAGCAATGCTTGGAGACCTCGCTGACCTAACAGGGCAGGCCGGGTGTGGGGTTTCCGGTTTCCAAGGCATCCCCACTTCTCCTTCACTGACCCGCAACCCCCAGAGCTTCAGGTCTGCACTGGGCGGAGCTCTCTGTTGGCAGGAAAACTTTCCACTGGGCCTTTACTGTTTTGTGCTCTCAGTCTGCATTCTTTTTTAACTGAACCCAGGCATTAGGTGTTCAGTCCTCACAATGCCATGAAATACGTAGGAACACTTTTTCCCCCAGTTTACTGATGAGAACCTGACAGTCGGGGAGAGGCTGGCCAACAGCACACAGCTAGTGGCGAGGGAAACAGGATCCCAGGATTGCCTCCGGGGAGGCTGCACCCAGAGTGTCTGCTCTTACAAACAGGACGGCCCTATTCTGTTAGCTTCACTTCCCCTCTCCTTTTCTTTTTCTTATTCCTCATTATTTACTTTTATTTTCAATGAATTAGCTGATTCCAAAGAGATTATGAAAGGCTCTGGCATCTATTGGATGGGGTGTAGGAAGGAGACAGTGACTATAGACCAAACATCTGCTACTCGTATCTCCAAAGACAGAAAAGACTGTCTAAGTTTCCTCCAGGAGCTGGGGCTCATGGCCTCACTGATAGCAATTCCTTCTTTCCTGAATAATTCAGAGGCCTCGACATTTTTAGAGTTGGGAGATCATCAGCTCAATCACCTTATTTAATCCTCTCTGAGGATCAGAGAGGCGCACCACCTGCTCCAGCACACACAGCATCAGGGGTCTGGCTGACAGGAAGCCAGCCTGGCCTCAGCCCGCTGGCCCCACCACTCCCTGTGTGCCTTTATAGAGTCCTCAGTGGCAGTTTCTAAGCCTGGAGTGCTGTTCTCTCCTGCATGTCAGTCAGTGAGCAGTCCTGGTGGGTCTCATATTTTACTGACTAGGTTCCGCCCGGCCTTTTTAATTTGAGAGCATTTGTTGGGCTTGTCCTCATTAAGTCCCGAGCTTGTTGGCTGAACATTAACATTAGCTTTTTGGCTTGATGTCATCTTCAATCCTGCCAGTAATATATTCCCAAGAAATTAAACAGGAAAGGCTTTGACCATGTTTTCTTTTCCACCCTCCCACCTCACCCTCTCTACAACCCTCTCTACTTGGACCCTGGCTGCTCTTTTGCATGGAGGATAATTAGAAATGAGTTTGAGTAATTGAAAATGGATCTTGGACTCAGAACATCCTAAGGAAAAAAAAATCAGTCCTTGCATTGTAAAAAGCCCATTTCACAAAGGTATCTTTAAAAACACAAATGTGATAATGTCACAGACTGTATAAAATCTTTCCATAGCTCCCAATGGCTCATAGGGCAAAAGGGGGCATTTCTTATAAGACAGGACCTAAGCCAGCCTGCTGTATACACTGTCTCTTTTTACTCACCATTCTTTTTCTAGAATGCAGCATAGCACAGTGCCTGGAAAATAGTAGGCTCTTGGTGACATACAGAAAATGAAGGAAGGGAAGGTGGTACACTTGTTACATGTCAATCAGTCAGATCTTGGCTACACTGATGGATTGCTGCTCTCAGCCTCAGTTTCCATATCTATACAGCAAGGATGATGAAAATACAATCAACCTCAGAGACTTGCTTAGAGTGACTATTTAATGAGCTCATGCATTTGAAATACTTAGCATGGAGACATATAAACACTCATTATTATCCTTTGGTCTTCCATTAACTGAGAACCTACTTGGTGACAGGCACCAGAGATGTCAAGGAGCATAAGTGACCTGGAACTTGCCTCCGTCTAGAGCAGGGGCTCTTAACAAGGGGTCCCTGAGCTTGAATTGAAATTCAAAAAAGCATTATTCTTGTGGGGATGTGTTGGCGCAGGTGTGATATGTTTATTAAATAATACACAGTATAGTGTGGACTTCGTAAGGGCTCTGTGGTTTTCACCTGACTGGCAAAGGGATCTGTGGAACAAAAAAGGTTAAGGACCCCTGGTCTAGATTGAAACATCGTGTAGGGAGAAGGTACAGCTTCTAGAATAATGGAGTACGTAGCTCAGCAGACCCGCTCCCCAGCCAAATGATTTAACTCGTAAAACTTACAAAACAACAACAACAAAACTCTCATTCAACATCTCTGGGAATTATCTGAAGGGCATTGAGCAAAGGGAGAAACATTCATTCGAGAAACTCCGCTAAATCTGAGAACAGTGGGTCTGTGGCCTTTGGGCCGCCACCTGCTTCATTGCCGACCCTCGTCCCAGCGTCATCTTGAAGAAGCTCTGCCCGGGCAGCTGCAGCCAAGAAGAGAGGGGCTTTTCCTCCCACCACTCCCAGTCTGGAGGGATGCTTTCATCCTGGGACAGGCAGGCTTATGGCATCTCTGATCCATCCTCCCCTAGCCCCGTTTGGCAGAGGCTTTGGTGCAAGCTGGCACAGCCAAGAGACGGGGTCTTCCTTCCCCCACCCACCCCAGCTTGCCCCATCTACCCCAGGCATGGCAGGCTGAGACAATTGGTGCCCTGGTTGACCCGTCCCAAGTCAATCATGGGGTGGAGGTTCCAGGTCTGGCAAGCCAAGAGGACCGGGGAAGCACCTCCCCCCATATCGCAGGTCTTCCTCTCCAACTCTGGAGCCAGTGCAGGGGTTCAGCCCAGGGGTGGGGGGCCAATCATTACGAAGAAGAGCCCTGCAGCTCTGCCTGAAGGGACTGGATTTTTTTTAAAAAAGGGAGAGGAGAACTCCTTGTCTCTGGGCTTTGTGGAAAACAACGGAGATCTTGATGGGGAGCAGTTAAGAAGAGGCTAGTAGTTCTGACCCAAGCAAAACCATGGAGCACCCAGAATCTTAAAAGAGACTGAGGGGAAGAGGCAGGCAGGAAGAGCCGTCCGGGATCACACCCAACACGAGGGCCAGGAGAGCTGTGCACAAGCACCCGCCTGCTGCCACTGCAGAGCAGGACCCGGAGCTCGAAGACACTCCCGAGAGCCCACGCAGACCCAGCAATACGAGGCACCACCCTCGTGGGCACAAGGGGCTTAGACATAACTTCTGACGAAACACTGCCCGAAGCGTAAGCTCCTCTGACCCAGAACGGCTCCTGCCAAATGACACCACAGCCCACCCCAGCACCCTAGAAGAGCCCCGTCCGCCCGAGGCTGCACCCCCACAGGCCACGCAGAGAGAGGACTTCACTGAAAAAGAAGCTGAAGAGGAAAACACTCACCATAATACATGTACTCAATTTAGGTTTTCAGAGCTGCTGATGGATTGGGCTTGCAGGCAGAGGAGCTCTGAGGGGCTCTGCTGTCCTTACCAGAGCCTTTGTCAAAGTGGATTTAAAAAGACATACAACACGTCTTCCATCTAACTGAATGACTGTATTTGCAAAGATCGAGCTGCTGAAGCTTATTAGGAGTTCCAGAGTCCCAAGGAGAGAAAGAGTAAGGGCCCAGGTGTAAGCACTTTGTGTTTCCTCTGCTCCCTCACTGAGGTACAGGAAGGAGGCCAGACTTGGGAGAAGACGGACCTGGTGAAAATCCAACTCTGTCCTAGATTGGTTGAGTGAGCAAGTGGCTTATCATTCCTGAGCTGCAGTTGGAAAATGGGAACAACGCTAAACACTTCCTTCAGTTGCAAAGAGATTTCCATGAGATGATGTGCAATAATTATTTGTTTAGCTGGACTGTAAATGTTTAATTATCTAGCACAGCACTTAGACAGAATATTCCCCATTAACATTAGTTTTGCTTTTTCTGTTTGTTCTTTTGTCCTTTCAGAACATGGCCAGAACAGATTTTTTTTCTTTCTTCCTTTCCCAAAATTGCTCCTACTCCAGGATTCTCCATTCCAGTAATTAAAACCATCAAGAACCCAGATGCCTAAGCCAAAACTCCAGGACTTGGCCTTCATACCTCTCTTTCTTCACTGCCTCATATTCTTCGCTTTATTAAGTCCTGTTAACACTTCCATCAAAACATGTACCAAATCTGACCACTTCTCATTTCCATGGGCACAGCCTCGTCCCAGTTACCATGTTTGGCTTGGCTCACTGCAAATCTTCCAAACAATTCTCTCCACTTCCCTCCCTTGACTTTATATTAATCATTCTCCCAAGGCAAGGCCAAGTCATCACTTTCATCCTTCAAACCCTCCAATGGCTTTACATTTTAGAGCCACTGATGCCCAGTATCTGAGCCTGGTCCTTGACTCTCCGCCTTCTTCTGGCCCCTGCGCCGCCGCCCCCTCCACTTCCTCTCCATTCTTCAGTGACACAGAACATGGTCAAACTTTTGTACCCTAGGGCCTTTGCCCAGATGTTCTTTCTGTCTGGGATTCAGGGAGCTTTCTGGGGTGCAGGGAGCTTCCTGTGGCAGCAACTCTCTGCCATTCACCTCAGAGAAGACTCCTTTCACCCCATCCTCCAGGCCTTGTCAGCCCCCTGGGACTCCTATCTGCCTAGCACCCATGGACAGTCAAAAGTTTGTGCTTCTCTCCTCCAACCAGGATATAAATGTCACCAAAACAGGATCTTGTCTGTTTTGTTCATCTCTGTCTAAAGCACTTGGGATCCTTCCCAGCTTTGAAGACTCCCACAATAAAGATTTGTGCAGCGACTTGTCCGGCCTCCAGAGTCAAGCTAAACCTAAGTGTCTCCACAAAGCCCTCTAAAATGTGCCAAGGTGAGACGAAGCCATGTCCTCATCTTCTCATCGAATGTGCTGTCCCCAGAACACGGTGGACCTCGGAGCAAAGTTAGGACCTTGCAGCTCTGCAATGAGACTTTGCTCCACCAGAGGGCGGAGTTCATCGCTTCTGTTTATTTGTCCTTCAAAGTGCCCAGCCCAATGTACCCGACAGTGTAAGGGTAGCTATTTGGGCTATAAACTATAGGCCATAAGGGACTCTAAACACCTGCAGAATAAATTCATGAGCATAATTTGGTTTCAATGTTCCAAATTTAGAAATTAAAACAAAACAAATAAAAAAAAAAAACCCCAAAACCTAACATTTTCTATTGAATCATTTTCCTTCTTATAAAATGCTGCCACATAATTACATTTTCAAACCAAATAAGCAGATTGCTTGTGCACACATCTTGTATCAATAGTAAATCAGTTACTCTAGACCCTTACTAAATAAGTGTTAACTATGTAGAGACTGCCAAGGTGAAGAGGACTGGGCTACTGGCTCCTCTCCTTTCCATCAGCAGGTGCCAGGGAGGCTCAGGAGATACCTGCTTCCCCATACCCCTAGTCCACCCCCTGGCAGGATTAGGCCTATCACCCACTTCCTGGGAGTAATCCCATCCTAGGTCAGGAGATACTTAATTAGCAACAGCATTCCCCAAATCTGCCTGAAAATAGAATCACTGGATGTGATTATCAAAAATACATATTCTTGGCCTCCACAAATATCCAATGTGAGCCAATAGCTTTATCTCCTTCTTCAAGCAACTGGGTCCAATTAAAAATGTTCTTTCCCCTTATTCAGTGGTCCTTAAATCTGACTGAATATTAAAACCCAGGCTGCTTTTTAAAACCCTGATGGGGAGCAGATGTGGCTCAAGCCGTGGAACACCTGCTTACCACATGGGAGGTCCCGAGTTCCATCCCCAGTGCCCCCTAAAAACAAAAATAAACAACAAGCAAGCAAACAAACGAAAAAAAAGCAACTAGGGGGAGCTGATGTGGCCTCAGTGGTTGAGCTCCAGTTTCCCACATACAAGGTTCCTGGCTCAATCCCTGACCCTGGTACCTCAAACAAACAAACAAACAAAAAACAAACAAACCTGTTGCCCACTCATCACCCCATACCTAAAATTAAATGAGACTCTCTGGAAAGAGAGCCCATGTAACATGATTTTAAATCTCTACATTGATTCTGCTCTTTAGCCTGGTTGAGAATCACCATGTCTGACTCTGAAGATATCTCAAGCCTGATAACTGGACTTTTCACTCACTTTTTATTCATTTATTCATTCATGCATTCATTCATGCTTTCATTCATTCATTCGTTCATTCATTCCTTCATTCACAAAGGGCATTGGAGCCAGATGGACAGTTGTGAAAACCTCAAGCAAATGGTTCATTCCCTCTAAGTTTCAGCTGCCTTATCTCTGCTTTGGGGACAATGGCATGCACCTACATTGCCAAGGTTAAACAAATCAACATATAAAAAGAAGATGGTAAATAATAAGTGCTTAGTAAGTGGTGGATATTGAATTATTCATTAACTCAACAAAACATATGTTGAGCACCCTCTGGGTGCCAGGCACTGTGCTAGGTTCTGTGTTTATGGTAGACTCTGATATTCACAAGGAATATGTTCCATGATCTTTAGCATTCTCAAATTTGCAAGCATACCATGTACCCCAGAAAATATCATAGAGTACAACTGAAAGGGAATAGTAGGCCAAACCCTCCAGCGATCCTATTAATTAAAGGCTAAGGTCATACTCAAACCCATTGGTGACCGGCAGGAGCTATTATGCAGCATCTGTGCTTAGGGTCCAGAGCCGGATTTAATTGAATCAAGGGGCCGTTGAAGAAAATCTAACCGGGGAAAGATGGACTCAGGCTGAGTAGTCAGGCCTCCCAAAGTATCCATTGAAGACATTTGGGCCAAGATGGGACTAAGACAAGGAAGTGGTAGCCAGGCACCCTAAGACTCCCCAAATAATTCCGAACCGAGGGAAAGAGGTGGGGCTGGAAAAGGAGTGGCCACTGCCAACTGTCACAATATCTTTAGGTTTAATGTGGCCAGAATTACAGACTTTACAAGAAAAGTGTTAAATACGGATTTTATGTGAAATCTCTCATTTTTATGAGGGATTTTTTTCGACTTAACAAAATTAAATATGCGGTACTAAAAGCACTTTGGGTGATTACGTCCAGTGGACTGCCACTTTGTGAACTGCTCTGTGGAAAACAGCGTGGTCACATCAGCTGCCTTTGACCTATGGGAAAGGTAAATGCTATTCAGGGCTCTGAGCTAGTTTGGAAAATGCTGACACTAAATTAGCCAAAACATTACTTTCACATTCCATGCTTACAGAAACTGCCCTATCTGCTTCCTGCAGCTTCAACCACTCTCCTTGATGAGCTTTAGACCCGCAGGGACCTGCTCTCACTGCAAACCTGAAGGCCACACCATGCCAGGAGAAGCAGCATGTTCCCCTTCAGTTCCCGGCAATGTCTGTGCAGCCTCCTGCCTTTCTCGCCGTCCTCCTCCTTCGGAGAGCTAAGGGCTCTCTGTTTATGTGCCTGTGGCGACCCCCACGTTCAGGCGGACCACTTGGCCGACTTTCTGTAAAGTGAGTTTGCTCTCAATTAACGACACATTTTTCCTCTTCCTGTATTCACAAGCTGTATTCATGCATTTATTCAACAAGGGAGCTGAGGCTCTGCCATATTTGATTCACTCTTTTTTATTTATTTATTATTTATTTATTTATTTATTTATTTTATTGTGGGTAAAAATCAAAATTCTCACAATACATACCAACATTTGCAAAATGATATATAAATATATATGCATATATGTGCATTTGCTTACATAAATGTTATTTATATCTGTATATAAATATATATATATATATTTTTTTTATTATGGGTAAAAATCAAAATT
Organism: Tolypeutes matacus; assembly: GCA_026826555.1. Taxonomy (NCBI): domain Eukaryota; kingdom Metazoa; phylum Chordata; class Mammalia; order Cingulata; family Chlamyphoridae; genus Tolypeutes; species Tolypeutes matacus. The sequence goes on along the minus strand of JAKSZT010054489.1, from coordinate 27,115,783 downwards.
CTCACAATACATACAAACATTTGTAAAATGATATATAAATATATATGCATATATGTGTATTTGCTTACATAAATGTTATTTATATATATATATATACATATATTTTAAGAGGTGCTTAGATTACCTAAAATATTACACGGAACCCACTGGGATTCCCATGTTGCCCACCTCCCACACCTCCCACCACATCCCACACAAACATCTCCCACAGTGTGGCCCACCACCCTCAATGAACTTACACATCCTGGAGCCTTGCCACCAACCATAGACCACAGTTCACACTGTAGACCACACTCTCTCCCACTCAGTTCTGAGTGGCGTGTGCTGATTTAAAATGGCCTACATCCATTGCCACAACAGTACTCAGGATAACCTCCAACTCCCAAAGAAGCCCCTGTATTTCAACTGCTCATCCCCTCCCTACCCAAAAACTGTCAAGTGGCCACTGGCTCCACCTCATTGTTATAATTTCTTGCATTGCAAGAATCACCATATGTGAGCAAGAGAATACCATCAAGTCCACTCTAGTCCATAGTTCTTCCCCCAATCCAGAGGCGACTGGGATGGTGATGTCCACTCCAACTCCAAGTGAGAGAGGGCTTATATCCCATGGATATGGTGGGTGGGATGATCCTGCCTGCAGATGCAGGCCCTCTCCATTCCCTGGGATGGCCATTTCCCATCGTTGTCTCCTCACCAGGTGACTTGGATGAGTCCATTGAGCTGTAGGGTAGGAGTTGCAGCTCCACCTAGATTTCATGCACACCTGGCACATAGGTAGGCGGGAGGCTCCAGTCTCTGGAAATATACCTAAGAAACTCCAGCATCACATGTAGGTTTGAATAGAAGGGACTGGTGAACCACGTGCAGGGAGGACTTATTTGAGTCTAATTCTGTCACTCTCAGGAGCACAGATTCCAAAATAGAACCCACTGATAAGGCATCAGTCTCTGGGGCTATCCCCCCTTATATAAGACCAGGGTGTCTCCGGAGCTCTCAGGAACCCCACTGAGTGGGGTGATAGGCACTTAGATGTTCTATGAGCTCCTACTGAGGTGTGCGTAAGAGTTACCTCTGGGATGACCTCCCGACTCTCTTTGAAGTCTCTTAGCCACTTGAACTCATTTGTCTTTACCATTTCCCCCTTTTATTCAAGGTCTTTTTCCAGTTGTGTTGCCAGTTGGCACTTGGGAAAAGTTTTCAATTAGCAATAATCGTGCCTCGGATAAACCTCATTGGCTACGATACTGCCACTGCACAAAGCTGCCAGTTGGCACTTGGTATTAATCCCTCGTTGCCAGGGAGGCTCATCCCTGGGAGTCATGTCCCACGTTGGGGGGAAGGTAATGCAATCATATGCTGAGTTTGGCTTAGAGAGAGGCCACATTTGAGCAACAAGGAGGCTCTCAGGTGGCAACCCTTAGGCACCCCACAACTGCAGGCTAAGTCTCATTTACAAGAGCAAAAACTCACAAGGGTAGTCATCAATTAAAAAAACAAAAACAAAAACAAAAAAACATCAGTGGGTCATCCTATTTTGACAGGCACTGTCCCTACACTCAGAGGAATATTGCTGCTCCCTTGGAGATTGTGGCAGAGCTCTCCAGGCTAGGAATTCAGATTCCCTCATTTATTGTGTGATTATCCACCCATCGTGACCCTGCCCCATCCCCCGATCCTTTGAATGATTTTGTATATCTTTCATGCATATTCGGTTGAACCAATCCCCACGAACGCCCCCCCC
>JAKSZT010054489.1:27083952-27109039 GCA_026826555.1 Tolypeutes matacus | reverse complement strand
AGTGTTCTGTATATGTCTATTAAGTCCAAATCTTCTAATGTATTGTTGAGTGCCTTCGTTTCTTTATTGATTCTCTGCCTAGATGTTCTGTCTAATGATGATAGTGGTGTGTTGAAGTCCCCTACTATAATTGTAGAGGAATTTATTTCTCCTCTTAGTTTTTCCAGAGTTTGCCGCACATATTTTGAGGCACCTCGATTAGGTGCGTAAATGTTGATGATTGTTCTCTCTTCTTGAGAGATTACTCCTTTTACTAATATGTAGTGTCCATCTTTGTCTCTTACAATAGTTTTGCATTTAAAGTCTATTTTGTCTGATATTAGAATAGCTACTCCTGCCCTTTTTTTGGCTATTGTTAGCTTGTAAAATGGTTTTCCAGCCATTCACTTTCAGCCTCCTTGAATCCCTGGGCCGAAGGTGGGTTTCTTGTAGACAGCATATAGATGGATCATATTTTCTTATCCATTCTGCCAATCTGTGTCTTTTGATTGGTGAATTTAATCCATTAACATTCAGTGTTATTACTCGTAACGAATTTCTTACTTCAGTCATTTTTTCTTTGGGTTAATGTTTGTCATATGTTGTTTTGTTTCTCTTTTTGAGTTTTCAGTTGTTTTTAAACTCTCCTCCAACTCTCTCTCCTTTGTTTTTTCCTTTCAATTTGTAGAGATTCCTTTAGTATTTCTTGAAGTGCTGGTTTCTTCTTGACATACTCTCTTAATTGCTGTTTATCTGTGAATATTTTGAACTCTCCATCATTTTTGAATGCCAATTTTGCTGGGTAGAGAATTCGTGGCTGGAAGTTTTTTTCTTTTAGTGTTTTGACTATGTCATACCACTGTCTTCTTGCCTCCATGGTTTCAGCTGAGAAATCAGCACTTAATCTTATTGTGCTTCCCTTGTATGTGATGGTTCTCTTTTCTCTTGCTGCCTTGAGTATTTTCTCTTTGTCTTGAGCATTGGACAGTTTGACAAGTATATGTCTTGGAGTTGGCCTGTTGGAATTTATACTATTTGGGGTGCGCTGTGCTTCCTGGATCTGCACATCCATCTCTCTCAATAGAGTTGGGAAGTTTTCAGCCATAACTTCCTTCAACACTCCTTCTGTTCCCTTTCCCTTCTCTTCTCCTTCTGGGATGCCCATAATGCGTATGTGTGTGCGTCTTGCATTATCGGTTAATTCCCTGAGACCATACTGGATTTTTTCTATCTTTTTGTCTATGTTTTCTACAATCTCTTTGATTTCAACTGTATTGTCTTCCATATCACTAATTCTTTCCTCTGCCTGTTCAATTCTGCTGCCATGTGAGTCCAGCGTCTTTTTCATTTCTTGACTTGTGTCTTTGTTCGCCATCATATCCATTACGTTTTTAGGTGTGTTAGTTATTTTTTCAGTATGTTCTCCCAGTGTCTTCTTTATATCCTTAATCTCTTCCTTCAGTTCTTTAAGTTGGTCCATGATATTTGTTTGGATAGCTTTGATTAGTTGTTCGATGTACTGCATTGCTTCCTGGTTTTTATTTTGTGCACTGGACTGGTCCATGTTTTCCAGTTTTTCAGAGTCATTTGTATTTTTCTGTTGCCCTCTGGTCATCATATTATCTTGATGGGTTTGTTCAGTTGATTAGCTTTTCTCTATGCTCTAGAATTTTATTTAGCTGTTGGTTCTGCGTGTGAGTTAAGTTTTCTCTTTGGCAGTTTTTCTTCTTATTTTATTTCCTTACTTCTTTCTATGTTCCCTTGAAGGCAAAAGGTTAGGGCCAGAGGAATCAAAAGATGTAAGGAAGGCAGAAGGATAATAGAAATGTTGATAAAAGTTAGAAGAGGGGCAAAATGAGACTCAATGAGATGAATATTTAACTTGTGTAGGCAGTGTAGAGTACTAGGAAAAAATATGGAGTTCCTATAATGGACTGGGAAAACAAATGGAGGAATATATATATATAGTGATTTAGAAGGCTAGAATTATGAGGAGGTAGAGAAATAGTAGAGAAAGGTCTGAAAGGAAAAAGTTAATACTAATAAAAAAAAAAAAGAAGGAAACAAGGGGGGTCAATGATACCCCTAGGGTCCACGTGGATCCTTCCTGCCTACTTGTGTTTATCAATGAATTTCCCCACAGGGTTCTATATGCAGGTCCTGAAGCAGCTTTTAGCTATTAAACCAAATTAAAAAGAATTTATTTTTCAATTGTTGAGGTGACCTCACTTTTTTTTTTTTTTTTTTTTTAGCCAAATGCAGGACCCAAAATAATTCCTCTTCTAGACCAACCCCCTTACGGAAGGGACCCTAGCTGGGCCCGTGGAAATTAATCAAGCACGTTCCTCTTTCCGGACTCCCCAGGTTAGCTGAAACTCTGATGTTAGTCAATGAGGATGCTAAAGACGGCGGATTCCGCCCCTTCTGGCGCCGAGCTCCAGCGTCACTGGGCTGCTCAGTAAATCAGTTTGAGTGCAGATTCGCGTCTGTTCTCAGCCTGTTGCTGCTTCAGTTCGGCTTATCTGCTCCCCAAAGCTATGGGGCGGTGCAGGCAGCCAGATCGATGTCTAAAAATATAAAATTCCCTTCCCTGTCTTCCAACCGAACCCTCCCTTTTTTGGGAAGTGTCCCTTCCTCCTGGCTCCGCAGCGGCCCGGGTCTTATCCCTGGGTGCGTAGGGAAATCAGCTGCGTTTCCCGACCAAAATCCCCCCTCCGGTTCACCGGGTGCTGACTAGCTCGTCTGCTCTGTTCACACAAGGTCCAAGGGGCGCCAGGCAGCCAGCTCCCCAGAAAATAAAACTTTTTCGCCCCCGCCCACGGCTCCAAATGGCCGTTTTATTTTTTATTTCCGTAACCGCGGGGCTCAGCCGCCTGTGCCAACCTCCACTGGCAGCCTCAAAACTCACGAATCTCCACCGTTCGGTCCACGCCGTTGACCCGCGCAGATAGATGTCCCAAGCTTCTCACTCCACGCGTGCACAGCACAGACCCCCGGGCAGGACCCCGTCCCCAATCCGCCTTGCTCTGGGAGCTTGCAGTGTGCGCCCTCCTACACCAACGCCATCTTGCCCCCAATTCTGCCTGTATATAAATATATTTTAAGAGGTGCTTAGATTACCCAAAATATTACACGGAACCCACTGGGATTCCCATGTTGCCCACCTCCCACACCTCCCACCACATCCCACACAAACATCTCCCACAGTGTGGCCCACCACCCTCAATGAACTTACACATCCTGGAGCCTTGCCACCAACCATAGACCACAGTTCACACTGTAGACCACACTCTCTCCCACTCAGTTCTGAGTGGTGTGTGCTGATTTAAAATGGCCTACATCCGTTGCCACAACGGTACTCAGGACAACCTCCAACTCCCAGAGAAGCCCCTGTATTTCAACTGCTCATCCCCTCCCTACCCCAAAAGTGTCAAGTGGCCACTGGCTCCACCTCATTGTTATAATTTCTTGCATTGCTAGAATCACCATATGTGAATAAGAGAATACCATCATGTCCACTCTAGTCCATAGTTCTTCCCCCAATCCTGAAGGGACTGGGATGGTGATGTCCACTCCAACTCCAAGTGAGAGAGGGCTTATACCCCATGGATATGGTGGGTGGGATGATCCTGCCTGCAGATGCAGGCCCTCTCCATTCCCTGGGCTGGCCGTTGTCCAGCATCATCTCCTCACCAGGTGACTTGGATGAGTCCATTGAGCTGTAGGGTAGGAGCTGCAGTTCCACCGAGATTCCATGCACACCTGGCACATAGGTAGGCCAGAGGCTCCAGTTTCTGAAAGTATACCTAAAAACTTCAGCATCACATATAGTTAATAGTTTTCTATAATGACTTTCCTAGGCCCCTTCCTTTCTTCTGACTAAGCTTTTAACCCTCGACATGAGTAAACAGGCTGAAGGCGATCGCGTGGCACACCACTCTTTGACTCTACTTCTCTGCTCTGCCTCTAAAGTCTGAGGGATTAGCGCAGTGGCTTCTCACACCAGCCCCAACCACGGGAGCATTTCCAAAGGCCCCAGGCTGGGCTAAGCCCCTGCCCTCACCCACCTCTCCCCCTTGCTCGGCCCCTGCCTCCTTGCCTCCCCACCTGCCCACCGAGCCCTATCTGGAGCCCCATCTCTGTTTCAGTCCAGTGCGGGGAAGCAGAGTGACTGCTCCCAGAATGCCTCATCCACTCCACCATTCTGCTGAGTTTCTGCCTAAAGATATCAAGCTGTCCCTGGTTCCATCAAGAGGCTCCAGCGTGTGCTCTACATCTTACTTAACAAAAATTCTCTATTTCCCTTATTCTTATAACTCTGTACACTATGATATTTCTATTCCCTTGAACCCCAGCTTAGGTCCACAGTAAGCATGCGAGATGCACCGCGCAAATGTCTGCGTGCCTTTGGAGGTGAGGAGAGCTCAGGCAGACGCCCTAGAGGCTGTGCCCACAAACTAACGCCAGTCACTTGCCCCCACATTCCAGCTCACTCTCATTACCATCCTGCCGCCCGGTGGGAACTGAGGCATTCACTCCTTCACTCACTCACTCATGCATTCATTCATCCCAAACATCATTAGCAAACCTCTTTCCTGTCAGGTACTGTGAAGGGTGCTGGAAATATTTCCATAAATAAGTCACGAGTCCAGCCCCGAAGGACCTTGGAGTCTTGTAGAGAAGATAGATGTGGGGGAAAAGAACTTACAGTGCAATATGACAAAAACAAAGCAAAGAAATGTCAGAGGTTAAAATGAAAGCACGGAGGAGGAGGTGGGCACTTTGTCTGGGGCAGGGAGGAACATCTCAAAGAGGTGTTGTTTGAGTGTCAAATAACTTAACTTTTGTTCCATCAGCAAGGAACAAAGGAGCCGTTCTAAGAAGAGGGAACAATCTGTGCAAGCCTTGGAGGCACACGCAGCGTTTAGTGTTCTCTCACTCATTCATTCATTCAATAGTTATTTACTGGGTACCTGGGGATACAGCAGGAAGAAAAGCCCTGTCCTCACAGAAGTTACATGTTCATAATGTTTCCGGCATTATGAATAGATCAAGAAGAATGTGGAAAATCATACGAGAGGACCAAAGTATGAAATGAGGGCAGGCTATCAAGAGCCAGAACACATAAGGCTTTGAATGAAGGCTAAGGAGCTGTGACACTATCCTGTATAACAGAGTTTCTCAGCCTTGGCACTGTTGGCATATTTGGTGAGATAGCTCTTTGTTGTGGGACTGTACTGTGCTCTGTAAGATCTTCTACCCAGTGCATGACAGTAGCACCCCTGCTCCCTTTACGACAACCCAGCATGTCTCTAGATATTGCCAAATGTCCCCTGGGGGACAAAATTGTCCTGGGTTGAGAACCATTGCTATATAGTAAACCAGCAAGGGGTTTTAATGAGCGAAGGCACAGCTCAGTGTCCATGTACGTGCACTCAGGCAATTCCACTCCACGCACCCACTAATGCATTTATTTGTTCACAAATAAGCATGTGGTGTGGATATTTCCAAATGTACCATGTAAACCTTTAAGGCAGGGTAGTATCCATGCTGTTATATGCATATGTGCCACATCCAAATGTTAGGATTTCATAGGCAAGTGTCTTCAGGCTCAATATTTGCTCCTCCTTTGAAAGTAATAGCATCTCTTGATCCATGAGGTGGACTGGGCCAGAGAACGTGTAAGCCTTGACCAAGACCCACATCCTCTGCCCTGAGCAAGGGTGAAAGATTCAAGTTCAAGGCTTCGTGTCAGAGGCGTTGCTCCTCATTGCCTTTTGGATGGAGCTTCACAGGTGAACCAGAAAATATAAGGGGGAAATGAAAAGCAGAAGCACTTTGCAGACACATTCATGGGACTTTCAAAGCCTGACTTCCATCAAGATGCTTTCAAAGGGCTATAAAAGCTTCAGCAATCACTCAGCACTATGGCTTTCTCTTCACAAAAGGGCAAAATATATCATCAATCTGAAGGGCTAAGAGGTAGACGTTTAAAATGGTGCAAAATTACCCATGGCTTTCAAGTTTTCTTAATGATGTGATTAGTGACTTGTGGGACTTTCCTTCCAGAGCTTTTTCCTCTCTGCTGTCAGCGAATGCCAGCCAGCCTAATTGTTCCACAGAGCATCCCATAACTTCCACCGGTAATGTACATACTGTTCGTTCCTTAAAAAAGCTGGATGCTGAATCCAGTTGAAAAATGGGCAACTCAAGTACACCAAGCCTTCCATTACCCTCAACACTCTAGTTGCATCAGCTTAGAAACTCTTCCCAAGAAAAGAAAACCATATACCTAACTGCACATTTGGCATCAGCCCTCGGGGGCGCTTCAAAGTAACTCTAATTCGACATGGCCAAAGTTGGCTTCTTGGTCCTCCTTTCTTCCGGTTTTCTTTTTCTGGTATCCCCAACCTTAGAAAATGTTCCTTCCTACAGATTAGAAACCTGAAATCTTTGGAAGCAGCCTCAGAAACCCCTCTCCCTTACTTTCCACATCCCTTCCATCACCAAGGCCTGCTGTTATTGCCCCCTTAATATCTCTTGAATCAGTTCACGCATTTCTGCACACCCTTTGGCCACCCAAGCTAATCTACTGAAGTACTTTTTAATGTCTTTGTCACTAAGCTCCTGAACTACAGCAATCCCTTCCCCAGACTTCAGCTAGAATGACCCTTCGAAATGTAACGTTGATTAGAAAGCACATTTCTCCTCCACCTTGCTCTGAGGAAAAGGCCCTCAGCTATGGCCTAAACAGCTCTGCCCAGCATGACGCTTACCTCTGTCTCCCTCTCGCTCTGCACCCTGCCTCCCTCACAGGCTCCAGCCACGAGAATGTCATTGCGGTGTCTCCTATTAGGCTCTATCTGGTTCTACTCTTCTCACTGCAGGCATTTACACAATTTGTTCCCTGTGTACGACTTGCACTTTCCTCCCCAGCCAGCTTATTCAGCTTCCTTCAGAGCTCAGCTCAGTCACTGCTTCCTTGAGAAAACTCCCCAATCTTCATGATCAGGCTAATTCTTCCAATTTTAGACACGTCTACCATTATGTATCTCTCATCCCCAGTACTTGGCAGAGTTGTGATTTTATATTTGTCATTTCGATTGTATGACTCATATCTTCCCCACTCAGCAACGCTTTCCTCCCCCACCTCACCTCTGTCTTTCAAGTTTCAATTTAATTGTCCTTTCCTTGAAGGGGAATTTTCTGACTTCTAATCTAAATTAGGTTCCTCTGTTACAGTAGGACTTAATCCACTTGCAATTACATATTTTGTGGGTTATCATTTGTTAATGTTTCTTCTGTGTAGTCTAAGCCATGAAGGCAGACACCAAGATGCCTGGTTTACCCCGTGTGCTCAGTGCCTCACCTAGCATCCGGTATATGGAAAGTATTGATAAATGCTGAATGAAAGAATAGACCCTTGTCTGTATTCCAAACCAAACCATATATTAGTTATGTCTTCAAGCTGGAAGGATATTGAGAGTTAGATAAATGGGACAGATGAAATTTCAGCCAATCACCAATAAGCAACAGTGTCCACTAAAGAGAGATTTGTCAAGAGGATACTCCACTGGTATGCCAATTTATTTTTCTGGCCTAGGCTATTGCCTCAAGTCCCTTTTGAGAGCCATCGAGTTCTGTTGAGCAGAGCCAGCGCATGTGTGAACCAGGGGGACTCCACTGACACCTCTAGCCTAAGGCCTGGATGAATATCAGGACTTTTCAGAGGTTTTGCTAGAAAAGACTCCCCCAGGCCCCATAGAGCCCAGCCCTACAGGGACAAGTGAGAGACTCCGGTCAAAGAGTTAAGAGTTCTAGTAAATGCCTAAATCCCAAAAGGTCAGGACCATATAAAGAGTGGCATCTGGATGGAGTTCATGGTGACAGCAGGACACGTGTGCCTGACTGCCAGAGTCAAGAGCCCATCAAGGAACTCTGGGGAATGGGCAGGGATGACTCCCACCTGTACCTTTAGCTAGGTCATGTACAGGGCAGAAGTGGAAAGATTTTGCCAGAGGGATGTAGAAGTCTAGTAAGGTAGAGATAGACAAGGATGTTTGCCTTTTCAAATAATCCATGACTTGGTGCATTTTTTCATGCTCTGTCATGGCCAGGACTATTCAGGGACTGATCTCCAAACTGACTATGCCTCGATGAAGCCCAAGATCTCAATGGTCCCCCCACCCCTAGTCCAATGAAAGCCATGTTTGCAAGTTGCCACCTCCTCGGCAACATCCTTGAGGAATCTTGTCCTTGGTGCCCCAAAGGGTCTTTAACTGGAGCACTCCTTTGTGTCAGGGATGGGGGAGGTTAAGGGCAGCGGTGAGAGCAGTTTTGGTTTCCCCTATTGTTGGGTTTTTTTTTTTTTTTTTTTTTTTGAGGGTTTTATTTGTTTATTATTAGTTTTTTAACTTTATTTTGTACATTTAATAATTGAAAACATAAGCAATTAAAAACTAAAAAGTAAACACTGATGAATAAATATATACATTTCTTAATTAAATGTAATGGATACATGTAAATTTTTTTGGTGGTGTTTTTTTTTTTTTTTTTTTTTTTTTTGTGATGAAGCATAAAGCATATGGCAACATGGATGAACCCGGAGGACATTATGTTGAGTGAAGCAAGCCAGACACAAAAGGACAAATACTGTATGAATGCGTTACTATGAACCAAATATATTGTATAATATTGTTGGATTTTAGACTTATGTAAATGCAATGGGCCTAGGATGTGATGGGACTGGAGGAAACTGGGTGTTAGCTATAAACGATGGAATCAAATTGAATTCAATTCAACAAAACCAAATGTGTACACACTTCCTCTGTTGACAGCACTGTGTCATTCCCTCATGTTGACCTCAAGACAATTACACAGGACAAGAGTCCCTTCCTTTGGGAGCTCATTAATCATGGCTTAGAAGGACGCACCAGGAAAACACTCTGGTAAAGGGTGAAATCACCTCAATGAAATCTTTGACCGAGTCGTAGAAAACAGGTTAGGGCAGAGTTTCCCGACCTCGACAGCACTGACATTTGAGGCCAGATAATTCTTTAGTGTGGACATCCATTCCGCGCCTTGTGGAGTGTTCATCAACACCATACACGATGCCAGTAGCACCTACTCCAACTGAGAAAACCAAAAATGACTCCAAACATCACCAGTGTCTCCTTGGGGCAAAATCATCCTCAACTGAGAATCACTGGGCTAGGGGAATCAAAGAAATTTCATTCTGACTTGGAGAAAAAGAGATTTGGACTTGACCTAGAAAGTAGGACTTTGGATTTCATTTAAAGCCGACAATAATTGGGGCAGATACCATGAAAAAAAAAATCATTTAGCACATAAAAAGAGTTGTTGATTTTTCTTAAGAATCATGCCTGAATTAATTGCTGAGGATTTGTATGGGCATCTTTTAACTTCCCACTGTTCTATATAGTAGCTACTAGGTACTTGCGGCTATTTTTATTTTTATTTTTATTAGAGAAGTTGTGAGTTTGCAGAACAATTATGGATAAAATATAGGATTTCCCATATACCACCTTATTATTAACACCTTGCATTGGGGTGGGGTATGCTCCAGAAAAGTAACCTGGGGTACATAGAGGTTAAGTGGCTTGTTCAAGTCTACTTAGGTGGTAGTGACCTGGATTCAACCATTGCTGGGATTCAAACCATACCTACCTAGTACCACCAGTGCCTCTGCCTCTCCTCTTCCCAGCAATAAAATAATGGCATGTTTCTGGAGCACTCAGGGTCTTGGACCACCTGGTTGCCTGTTCAGAGCATAGGAAAGTGAGGAGATCCAACCAGGAATAAAGAATATATGATGTGATACAATGGTAAAAGTCTCCATTTTTTGCTCAGACACATAAATTGGGAGAAAGTACTTTTGTGTGATGGTTCACAGTCCCCAAAGTGCTCTTTAGCATCCCCAAGCATCTGCAGAGCAGATATTTGCATGGCAGAAAAGGTTGGGAGGGAGAAGGAGGGCCCCTTTTTGCAAAGCTTATTTTTCCAAAAGTCTCCATAGGAAACACATGCTGCTAACTGTCTAATGAGGCACAGACGGAAAATGGCTGGTAGTGGAACCTGGGTGATGGTGCCCAGAGGTACTGTGAGGAAATGCCTCTAATTGCAATTTTTAGTTATTAGCAACATGGTCCTCAGACTTCAGGGAGACCTGCCAGAGAGCTGTTTTCACTGTTTTCTCTATCATCACCAGGTCTTTTGCAAAACCAGGAGCTTTGGAGCAATCTCTAACCAAGGACAAGCCTACCTTTCTTTGTAATTGTCCTGTGGCTTTTGGCTATTCATCCGTGACCTTTTTAAAGAATGGATAATAAATATGTGCTAAGCACTGGGTTAAAATGATGACTGAGCTAGGGTTGTTAATGATATAACATAACAATGGCTCTTACCATGTGTCTGGTATTTTGGTAGCTACATTATATGCATTTACAATTATATTGGACATTTGGAGGGTACCTTGGGTGTCAGGCACTGTGTGAACCGCCATGCAGTTCTATAATATGGATATTATTGTCAGACCTTATTTACACGTGAGATAAAGGCTTGAAAAAGTTCAATGACTTGCCCAAAGTCACAACTATGGGGAGAAAAAGTGAAAGTTCAAAGCCTGGTCCTTTTGTCTCCAAACCCTCTGCTGCTAACTCCTGAAAACTGCTTGGGGGTGATTAAGTTTTTTTGAAGTAGCATGATATAACACAGCATACGAACAGCAAAAAGCCTGAGTATAAAACCCAGATCGAGAGATAGAAGAGAAGCTTCCTTCCCTTTCCAGCCTCTGTACACCCAACACACTGCTGAGCTGACGCCTATCAGCATTGATTAGCTTTCCCTGTTTCTACACTTCACATGAATGGAATCAAACCTGCTGCACCCCTTTGTGTCTGGCTTCCTTCGTTCAACACTATCTTTGACAATACAAAAACTCATCCATGTTTTGTATAGCGGAAAACGGATCATTCTCATTGCCATAGCATATTTCACTGTGTGAATATATGGCACTTTTACTTATCCAATAGACTTTAGATATACATTTTGGTCAATTTCACTTTTAAATATCAAGAAGAGCGTTTCTGTGAACAGTTTTGAATATGTGTTTTGGTGCATATATATGTACATTACTCTTCAGTAGATACTTGGAGTAGTATTGCTGGGTAGTAAAATATGCATATATTCAGCTTTGGTAGATACTGCCTACAGTTTTCCAAAGTATTTGTGCTGATTTAGACTTTTCAGTAGTATATGAAGGTTCCGGTTACCCCATAACTTCACCAACACTTGATATTGTCTATCTTTATAATTTTAGACCTTGAGAATGTGTAATGGTGTCTCATTATATATATTAATTTGCATTTCTCTTATGAATAATGAAGTTGAACATATTTCATGTTGAGGCAGGCTAGTAAGATAGGGAACCAATAGACAGATCTGGAACCTGGCAGGAAGCCCACGTGACTGTCAGAACCCCACAAGAGGGCTGCTGGAAGAACCTTGAGAGAAACTCCACTCAGAAGGAGACTTCCTCCAGAAGCAAGGAAAAGCCCCAGATATTCTCCAGGGGGCCTCATCATTAGGTGGGGTAATCAATCAAAATAGCAAACAGCTGGGACTCCTCCCCTGTCATTAGCAAAAGGGTGGAATAATCTATGGTTCAAAAAGGAAGCACAAAGACCAAACAGCCCCCTGGTCTTGCCTTCTCCCACCTGCCTGGAACAACAGGCAAGTAAAACCTGGGCATTTGTCATCTGTAATGGGGAATTGTAGTCTGTAAATCAGCCCTCTTCATCTCTTTTCAGCCCTTTCCTCTCTACCTGGGACCCTTAATCTGATATTTTCTCCCATTTCTTTTCTCTCCCTTCCTTAGTAAATTACTAGCCTAACTAACCTGACTTGCTCTTGAAATTCATTTCTTGTAGCTTAGCTAAGAACCTAGAGAAAAATCTAGCAACAATGTGTTTACTGGTTGTTTTAATATTTTCTTTTTTATTTTGTACTTTTAAAATTATGCTGAATTTTTTTTTTTTTTTGATTTGTTGGAATTTTAAACTTTCTACATATAAAAGTTGGAGGATACTTTATATCCTTTCTAAGGCTTTTTTTCTACATTCTCTTAATGGTGTCTTTTGATGAAATCCAATTATCAAATTAATATTATATTGTTAAAACTTTTAATGTCCTATTTAAGAAATCTTCATCCTATACCAACATCATAAGATAATCTCCTGTTTTCTTCTAATAGCCTCTTAAACTCTCACAGAGAACTTTTATATATCTTAAATTTACTTATGCAAGTCATGAGGTAGACATCAAAATGCATTTTTCCACACAAGTATCCACTGATAGCATAATTTATTAAAACAAACAAACAAACAAAACAGTTCTTTCCCCGTCATTCTGTAGCATCATCTTTTTTCATGAATCATGTAATTCTGCATATGTAAGTCTGTTTCTGGATTCTATTCTGTTCTCTAGTCTAGTATCAATACCGTAATTATTGTAGCTTTATAATCATTTCAATATTAGTAATTCATTCAACTTGGTTTTGTTTAAGCTTGCTTTAGTTTTTATTGTCCTTTTGTACTTCCACATATATTTTAAAATCAGTTTATTCCTTTCCATAAAAAAGCCTCTTGAGATTTGATTAGGATCACTATAAATCTATGCCCATCTGAGAGAAACTGGCATATTTACAGTAAAGATTTTTCCAATCCATCCTTAACAGGATATATCATGATTTTATTTAGGTCTTTTTTTTTTTTTTTTCCTCAATTGTGTTTTGTAGTGCTGTGACTACAAGTCTTGTAGTCTTAGATTTATTTCTAGAAATTTGATATTTTAGCTATTTAGATATTTTAAAAACACATAGCTTTTTATTTTTTGATGGAATATAAAAAATACAAATGAGTTTTGTATGTTGACTTATATCTAGCAATTTTGTTAAATTCACTTATTAATTTTAAAGGTGATTAATCAACTTTTTAGTATTTTGTACATTTTCAATGACATCATCTGCATATAATGACAGTTTTGTTTCTTCTTCTTTTTTTTTTGGCATTTTCAGACTTGTTTTTATTTATTTATTTTATTAGAGAAGTTGTAGGTTTACAGAAAAATCATGGCTAAAATACAGTGTTTCTTCTTTTTAAAATCCATATATCTTCTTTTTAAACATTGTTCCTTTGCACTGGCTGTAAGAGTTTCTGTGGATAATCTATTCGACTATGGAAGTTTGTTTCAATTTGTTTGCTAAGAGTTTCTCTTTTTCTATCACGAAGTGGAGCTGACATTTATAAAATTATCTTCTCCATCTACTGAAATGATCATATAATGATTCTCCTTTAAGCGAAATTGGCAAAATACATTGATTAACTTGAAGTTATTGAGCCACTTTTGCATTCCTGTAAAAAAAAAACTCAACTTGATTGGAGAGGGTTAATGTCCACTTAATTATATGTCAATCACATGCCCATTATATGGTAATATTTTATTTAGGATTTTGCATTTGTGTTGATGAGAGAGATTGGTTTGTACTGTAATGTTCTATTTTTGTTATTCCCCTTTCAAGTTGCAATATTAAGGTTTTGTTGGGGTTTCATTGAACAATTTGGGGGTTTTCTCTATTTTCCTAGTCTCTGAAAGAATAAAAAGCTCGACATTAGTCATATTTCTTTTTAATGTTTAGAAGAGTTTATTGATTTGTACAAATATGTACATGATTTTTTCATGTACATATTTGAAGGACTTAATACATGTGATTATTTAGATTCTATTTCATTTTGTTTCAGTTTGAGGGAAGATGTGTTTGACTTACAGATGTTAATAATGTATTCATATTATGTATTTAAATGACCAAAGGTTCTGTAATGCAGTCCTCTTTTACTATTCTTGATATTGGTTCCTTGTAGTCTCTTTGTCTCTGACATCATTCTTGCTTAAATGTCAATTAAATGTCTTTTTTAAAAAACCAACTTTTTTTTCTTTTTTTAAACTTTATTTTTAAAGGAGTTTTAGATTACAAAAAAGTTACATGGAAAATAGGGGGGATTCCCATATACCCCGCCCCCCTCACATTTTCCCTTATTAATAACATCTTTCATTAGTGTGGTACATTTTGTTACAATTGATGAACAAATACTGAAGCATTTCTACTAACCATGGTCTGTAGTTTACCTTATGGTTTACACTTTGTACCATACAATTTTATAGGTTTTTATAAAATTTATAATAGCCTGTATCCGTCATTGCAATATCATGCAGAACAATTCCAATGTCCCCCAAATGCCCCATGATGCACCTATTCTTCCCTCTCCCTACCCTCAGAATCTCTGGTGACCACTGGCTTTACATCAGTGTTACAAGTTCTTCTATTACTAGAATATTAATGTCTACTTTGGTCCATAGTTGCATTCCCCACTTGTGTTTGTGCATTCCTCAATCTTGAGAATTTGGGGATGGTAATGTCCACTCTGCTTCTGATTGAGGGAAAAAAAAAACAAAAACTTTTTGCTTTGTTGGTTTTTCTATGGAAAGCTTATTTTCTATTTTCTTAAATTGTACTCATATTTATCATTTCCTTTTCACTATTTCTCTTGGGTTTTTTCCTAAATTTTGGAAATAGGTATTTAATTACTGGTTTTCAATATTTCCTCTTTTATTTTATACACTCACATTTAACTATGAAATTAATTATTTCAATAGATTTAGGATTATTAATGTAATCTATTTCCTCTTGATGAACTTGGTAGTTATGTCTTTTAAAGAACTTGCCCATTTTACCTAGATTGTTGAAAATATATGCATAACTTTGCTCATAATGTTTCTTACTAATCTGTGAATGACTGAAGAATCAAATAGTGCTGCCCCCTCTTTCATTCCTTTTATTGGCCACTTGTATCATCTTTTCTTTCTTCTTATTCCATCTGGCTAGAAGTTTATCTTATTTATCTTTTCAAAGGGTCAACTTTCCCTCACCCCTCATCGGGTGTCTGTGTTTTCTCTTTGCCATTTATTTGATTTCTGCTCTGCTCTTACATTTACTTTTTTTTGTTTTCCTCTGCTTGATTTGGTTTAATTTTCTCTCTCTTTTTTCTCTTTTCTTATATTCTTAAGGCTGAAGCTTCAATCACTGATATAAGGACTTTCTTCCTTTCTAACACAACAATTAATGCTATAAATTACTCTTTAAGCGATGCTTTTGCTGAATCCCACATGTCTTACTATGTCATATTTTCATTTTCATTCGGTTTTAAATAGTTCCTACATTTCCACGTGACTTCCTATTTGACTCAAATTATTTATGTGTGTTTGTTTTCCAAATATTCAAGTTTTTTTCCCCCACCCTAAATACCTTTTTGTTATCAGTTTATAATTTATTTCCATGTGGCCAAAGAACATTCTTTGTTTTCCCCCAGAATATGGCCCATCTTTGTGAACAGTACCTGTTGCCTAGGAAAAATATGTTTTTATTGTTTCTGGAAGGATCAGTCCATAAAGCGCAGAGAGGTTAGGTTGTTTGATAATGAGATCAGGTCTTCTACATCCTTACTGATTTTCTCTCTTATTGTTTTATTTATTACGGAGAGAGGAGGGTTAAAATCTCCAATGATAATTGTGGATTCTTCTCTCTCGTTTTCATTTTCAACCTATTGGTTTTGCTTCATGTATGAAACTGTGTTGATAAGGGGATACACATTTAGGTTTGATATGTCTTCTGGGAAAACAACTCCTTCATCATTTTGTGAAGCCCTCCTTGGTAATATTCATTCTTCTAAGCCTTGTCTGTGTAGTGGCAATGTCACTACACCAGTTTGTTTTTAATTACTGTTTGCAATGTATATCTTCTTCTATCCTTTACCTTATTTATGTATTTATTTTTAAAGTGGATTATTTGTAGACAATACATAGTTTGGTTTTCCTTTTTCTATCCAAACTGACAATATCTGTCTTTTAATTGTGTGTATTTAGAGAATTTGCATTTATGTAATTATTGATGTTTGGATTTAAAGATACCAATTTACTAGCTATTTGCTATTTGTTTCATCCGTTCTTTATTATTTTTGTCTTTTCTGATTTTTTTTGATTAATTGGATATATTTATGATTTTATTTTATCTCCACTCTAGGCACATTCTATATATCTTTTTATGTTTTTTTAATGTTGCCTAAGGGTTTCAATACACATCTTTAATTCATCACAGCCCATCATTAAATAATAATGTACTTCTTATAAAGTGTTATAAATGTATAGCCTTACATCAATATAATTGTAATCATCCCATCTTTGGTTTTATTTTTATCATGCATTTTAGTTTACAGTTTTTGTTAATCTATACTACATTGCTACCAGTTTTTCTTGAGACATCTCTCAGAAAGAGATATCTCTCAGAAACATTTTTTTCAAATAAAAGAAAATATAATTTATATTTTTCTTCTTTCCAGCTATTTTAAGACTTTTAAAAAACATTTCTCAAAACATAGGTCTGTTGGTTATAAATCTGCACAGCTTTGGTCTTTCTGAAGAATTTATTTCTCTTTCATTTTTGAAAGATGTTTTTGCTTGGTACAGAGTTCTGAACCGAGAGGTTGTTTTTCATTTTATTTTTTCTTTCATGACTTTAAAGTTGTCACTCAGTTTTTTTTGTTTGTTTGTTTGTTTTTTGGCTTGCACAATTTCTGATGAGACCTCTGCTGTAATTATCTTCGCTTCTCTGTATGCAGCGTCGCCTGTCTCTTTCTCTCTTTCTGGCTAAACTTAAGGTTTTCTCTTTATTGTTGGATTTCAGTGGTTTTAATCTGATGGTTTTTGTGAGTGTGTGCATGTGCATGTTTGTTGTGTGTTCATTTTTGTGTTATTCATTCTGCTTGGGGTTGTCTGAGCTTCTTTGATATGTAGTTTAATAAAAGTCATTATGTTTTTAAATTCTCCGTCATTGTCTCTTCAAATATTTCTTCTGCCATATTTTTACCCTTCTCTTTCTGGGATTCCATTTATTCCAATTCAGGCCTTTTCATATTATCTGGTAACTCTTGGATGTTCTTTCCCCCCCTACTTCTTTTCTCTTTGTGTTTCAGTTGCATAGTTTCTATTGATATATCTTCAATTTCATTAATTGTGTTTTTGACTGTGTGAAGTCTACCCATTAGCCCACTGAAGGCATTCTATATCTCTGTCATCATGGTTTTATCTATTGCCTTTCCTTTGCACTCTTTCTAATTGTTATCTGTCTTTTGAAACCACCACCCCATCTCTGTTTATTTACTCACGTTTCCTATCATTTCCACTAGAGCATCTCAGCAATAAAATATTGTTATTTATACTGATTTTAAGTTATCTGTCTGATAATTCCAACATTTCAGCAATTATTATGTCTGGCGCTGTTGCATGATTGGTTTTGTAATAGTGTTTGTTTGTAGTTTTGTCTTTTGATCTTTTATTATTATTACAGTTATTATTATTTATGTCAACACCATTACTGGACACTAGAGATTGAGACCAATAGTATTTATGCCTGGAAATGGACATACTACTTCCTCTACTAAGCGGTTATAATGGTTATAACCCATTGGTATGGGTTTTGTTGTTGCTATGGTTACCTTCTGTTTATCTCTAGCTTCAAAATCCTCTAGGGGTACTTGATGCTTAGGATGGAGGTAGAGGCATGTGAGGAATTTTTCTCAGTATTCCTGTTCTAGCCTCAGCTCTCAGCCTTCGCTCTGTACCTGGGCCACAGCAGTCCTCTCTTCCCACACTTTTGCCCTCCACCAGTTGTAGACTGCTCTTGCTTGTTGGCCAATGCCCGCTGGCCTGGTGCAGCAGAGTAGGGAAGTATTTGCCACTGTCTAGTCTCATTTGTACAGATCTCTGTTCACCTGGGGTTGGAGGAGTTGGTTTTCTTAGTAACCCTGCCCTTTCTCAAAATGGTAGCAGAAGTCTACATGGTACCTCACATGGGTCTTGTGCAAAAGAGAGATTTTCCTGCCACTCCCTAAGCTGTAGATCGTTGAAGGCACTGGAAATAATCCTCAGTCTAGAAATGTTTCTTGCATCTCCCTCAATACAAAAATAGACTTTTGCATTTTTCACATACCCCAGATTCAATGGGTCTCCACCTGTATCTTGGGAATGATAAGATTTGCTGCTCCTCCTCCAGCAGATTGAGTTTAATGTTATCTAGGGAAGAATGGTTCTGGTGGTTTTGTGTATTTCCTGAAGTGGCAGCAACTCTGCCCAACCAGTTGAGCCACATCCGACCCCTTATGTTTTTTTAATTTAAAGAAAACAAAAACAAAAAGTAGTATTCCAGGCAGAGAAGATGCTGACAGAACTTCCCCAGAAGAAAGAAGATGATGTACCAAAATACAAAGGCTTAATATGGTACTGTGCTTTAGGGAAATTCTAAATAATTCAGTTTGATTTTATCTTTAGGGTACGTTAATCAATAGCTAACTTTGTGTTACTCGATGCTCAAGTATCACTTATCAAGAGACTTGTGTGCTTTTATAGGGAATGTGATTGGTTCAAATTTATATGCATATAAATTGGTTCAAATTCAAATAAAAATATCTGAAGTAGTTAACCCTAAGTGATAAGATTATATAAGTGATTTCTTGTATACATTTCTATATGTTTTAAAATTTCTGCAGTGAACACACATAGCTCTTCTCATTAGGTAAATAGGGATAGAGACACATGTGGGAGTATTCAGTGGATAGTTTCTAGGTGATAGCTGCCATTCAATTGCTTAAATGACATTCCCAATTATAAACTTTTATCATATGTCTGAGAATTCATCATCTTCTCTTTTAACTTTTGAAAGAAACAATTTATGCTTGAACACAGGTATCTGTTTTTAGCAAGGCATTTATTAATGGGCCACTCAAGCTATCTTTACATAACTTCTCTGCCTTAACTCAACTCCTTTTAGGGTTGGTCTTTTATGAAGACTGTGGAACAGGGCTGAATAGAATGAAAATTACATGTGAATCTCTTGGCTGTGACTTGCTCAATAAATAAATTTCATCGTTATTTGAATAAACACCTACAGAGCATATTATTTTCTTAGCAAACCAATTATTCAGAAGGAAGTGAAAAGTCATCTTAGTAATACTATGTCACTATGGGAAATGTTTGTAATAAGTCCATAGCATGTCACATTTAAGGCAGTGTTTCTCAATCTTTTTCCTTGTCATATTTTTATGAGCCTTTTAAGACATACTTTCTTACCGATGCCCATAATATAAATGTTAATGTGACAGATGTATATTTATGTATCATATGTATATCTGTGCTTTATACATAAGAAGAACACATTTTTTGCCCCCTCCCCCACCCCAGTAATAAATATTCCCCCTTGAGTGTGATATTGTTCAAGCTGAGAATGAATGATTTAAGGCTTACGAGATGGGCCGTCAATGGAATTGGGAGTTTATGGGCCATTAAACCTACAGGATGTAAAGAGGAGAAAGCTGAAAATCAAAGGACTCATGCTGCCTATGCATATGTGTTCTAGATAAAATAACTGGGGGTTGGGAGGGGGAAGACTAAGAGAGACCTTTCCTTAGAAGACAAGTTAAGACAATTTTGTTTTTGTTAGGGCAAAGAAGTCTACAGAAAGAAACGAAACCCAACATTTCAGTTGCTAATCATAGTAATATTCCTCATGTAACAGTCCTAGACAGGAGCTCATGTTGGCAAGGGAGGCCGTCCTCTGTCAGTCATTCGGGAACCTAGGATAATGAGCCATTCTCATCTTAAATAGTGCTTGACTTCTAAAGTTGCTCTAACTACTGATAAAAGGCAGGCAAGAGGGTGAAAGAGCTTGAAGGAGGATGTGGTGACTTGAAGTGGTATGCACCCCAGAAAAAACATGCTCTTAAATTTAATCCTTTCGTGTGGGGTGAACCCATTGTAGGTAGGATCTTTTGATGGGGTTACTTCAGGTTAAAGCATGACCCACCTCAATCAGAATAGGTTTTGATCCTATTACTGGAATCCTTTATAAGAGAATGAAAATCAGACAAAGAGAGAGAAGAAGCTGAAAGCAATAAAACCCAGAAGAGAAGGTAGAAACCAGCAGACCCCACCATGTACCTTGCTACGTGGCAGAGGAAACAAGGATTGCCAGCAGCTACTTTTCAGGAAGAAAGCATTGCCTTGATGATGCCTTGATTTGGCATTTTCTTGGTCTCAAAACTGTAAGCTAATAAATTCCTATTGTTCAGACTGAACCATTTCATAATATTTGCTTTAAGCAGCCTAGGGAACTAAAACAGCTGTCATTTAGGAAACTTCTAAAAGAATTGTAGATATCTAGCTAAGCAAAGACAAACTTTAATGGCAAAATACAGATCATATTCATATTTTTAAACAGATCTCATAGAGAAGAAATTTCTGCTTTTATACTCTTGAATAAGTTGCCAAGATAATGTTCTCCTCATGTATTTCATTCCCTTTGCTAAAAGAAAAGTAGCAAGAGGCCACCAAATTCACTTTGCACTTCTCTGTATGTGGGCCTGGCATTGCTCCCTGATGCCCTTCACTGCTTCTGCCTATCAGAGCCGTCACTCCCAGCTGGTCTAATGGATCAAGCCCAGACAAATAAGAAACTGGCTGAAAAGTATCTATACTGTCTCCCAGTTATATCTCCAGGCCCTGGAAATCTTATCCTTTTTTGTTACAATATTCATAACACAGTAGCTCTTCTTATTTCTATCTCTATACAAGCATTTCCTGGGGCATTCAGGAGTTCACCTGCATAGTTTCATTGTCCTCAGATCCTGCACCCAGTTGATGCCAAAACCCATATCCTCTGGAAAATACTGACTTCAAAACTTGCCTAGCATCAACTGTGTTTTCTACAAAACCTCTAGGTAACTTTCATTTACTATTCTTAACTCCTGTCTGTGTCCACTAATAGCAGATTGAGATTTGAGCTTAGTTATCGATGTATCAATAATTTACATATATGTATTTTTTCATCTATACCATCTTATCTCTTTAAGATTTCCCATTATATAAAACATTTTTTTTCTTGGAGTGAATAAAACCTGCGTTTGATCTTTGGCTTAATCATGTCAATCAGTCAAGGCTCTGAGTTGCAGGTGACACAGTTGCCTGTAGATGATTAAGCAGAAAGGAATTTATTAACATGCTTGTGTACCTGAATCATTAGCAAGGCCTCTTGAAATGACTTCCAAAGCCACACCGAGATGAAGTCACCAAGTTGCTGCTGCCTCTACCAACGTCTGGAAACTGGTAAATGAGGAAACTACATCTCAGTCTCTAGATCCAGAGTCATGCCACCTTGCTCACACTTCTTGCAAGTGACATGGATGCCTTGATACACTAGCTCTCCCCACCATGTGCTACTTCCAAATGAGGTCTCAAGTATATTTGGTTCGTGGATTCTAAACCATGACTTGAAAATAAGCTGCAAGGGAGTCTGGGAAATGTAGTTTTTAACCTTCCAGCCTTTGGACACCTGATGGACAGTAGAGTGAGGATTATGTGATGAACCAATTTATCTTTGTCTAAATTGGTTATTGGTTATGAATATACAGAGGCTTATCAGTCTCTGTATATTCATCTATTCATCTAAAAGTGAGATCTTAATCCTTTGCTGAGTGCTTCTCAGGGCTGCTTGGTCAGAATGGGATATTAATGCACTTTGGAAACAACAGCAAATATCTGCACAATATCATGATTCATTAAACATTTGAGCATGTGTGACCTATATATGGAAGTTATTTTCTACCAAAATGGAAGCCTGTACATAGCCTTATGCATGTTAATAGGCAGGAAGTGGCCTTACATACATCTGGTACCTACTATGCACCAGGAAATTTTACAGATGACTTCGTTAATATCTCTTGTATACAGGAAACAGAGTGATACTGGGGATTGAAGCAAACACTTCCCCCTACAAGGTTTTTGGTTTTGTTAAACTCCGTAGTGTGATGGGGTGAGTACAAGGCAGGTATCATTGCTCTCCGAAAGGACTGGGTATTCTGTTTATTAAAAGCACTTTGAAATCTATTGTGTGGAAGAAAAAGACTGAATAATGCCTCAAAGTGCAAAAAGACAAATTTGGTTCTTTTTCCCTAAAGCAACTATATTCAGATGTTCTCTTTGTTTTGCTACATAAGGAGACAGCCAGAATTTTGTGTGAAGTCTGAAAATCAAAGAGGGAGACTCTGCTTGGGGACATCAAGTCTTATAGCATCATGGTAATGAATGATTAAATAGATCAGGGAAGCATGATTTTCAAGATAAACACCCGAATGAGCTGGTTAAATGAGACTCAAAGTTTGTCAATTAAATTTTTAAAAAGCGTGGTAATTTTATTGAAAGGTGAAACTGGCCCAGCAAAAATTGTCTTGCATTCTCAGTCCTAACTTAGCTTTTAATTAAAAAAATTTTTTTAAATTTGCTGTTCCAGCTCGACAACGTGGTCAAGTGTCAAACGTACAGCGAAAAAAGCTTTTTTTGCACTGACCTGGGCTTGGATCCATCATCTCCCAATTATCAGTTTGAGGCTTTTGGAAATTTATTAGACTTCTGGAGCTCCAGGTTCTTCATCTTTAAAACATGGCTGTGATGACTAATATCAGGGATCTTGTGACTATTGTGTGAGGTCATGAATGTACAGTGCCCAGCAAAATGCTTGCTATATAGGAAGTGCTCATTCATTCCCTGTCACTTGTTCCTTGCCCCAAAATGCACAATGCCCTAAAATGAAGAGTGTCATCTCTCAGAACAGGCTGGCAGTGACATGGTAGGATGGCAAGGACTTGGAGTGGGTGGTGCCGGGTGGGTGGAGGGCAGTGGGAGTGGGGGTGCACAAGCAACAGGAGAGCATTAGGCGCTATTTCTGAAGAGGGCAAATCCAGAAAAATAATGTTTAACAAGAAAATCCTGCCTCAACACCCCGCCACCTAAGGAGTAATAGAAATATGAAATTGTATGGGTGGGAAATCCATGGAGAGTATGCCTATTCCTTCTAGGCAGAAAGGACTGGGGAAGTTGGCTGGCTGGTGGCAGTGCCCGGGTTATCAGGCTGTAGTGTAGGGGCAAGAGTCCAGGGCCTAGAAAACTTTAAGCAAGAGAAGAAAATGAAGAATGAGTTCTAGGGAGTTGTGCTTATTAGATAGGTCACCCAGACAGAGACTCTCCTGCCAGAAAAGTGAAGAGACCCTAAAGACCAAGGTAGCTTATCTCCTAGATAAGGAACTTACTTATCAGAACTGGAGCTCAAGCTCAGGGCTGGATGAGCAGCCAAGGGGACTTTAGTCTGAACCCTAGAGAAACATGAGAGCCTCCCTGGTGTAAATTAGGATGGACCCAAGGCTGGGGCAAATTCTATAATGGAGGATGGAGAGAAGTGATGGACCCCCATTCAGTGCAAAGTACAGGGTGGAGCTGTGAGCTCTGCACTCAGCCACCTCCACATTGTTTTTGATAGAATGTTTATGTATTTCTCAGTGGACATAAACTTATATTTGGATTCAAAAGACTGGTTTAGCTTTCTGGCACTTGCATTCCATAAGAAAGTTATTAAACTTGTCAAACACTCCATGGCTGTCCTGAATACTGGGTTGTGGGAATCCAGTGTAGTAATGGGTGTCAAAAGATGGAGTGTCATTATTTTATCTTTTGCTCTAAACCAGTATTGTTGAATACAGTAGTCACCTGTGCCTTTTGAACACTTGAAATATGACCAGATCTAATTGAGAAGCTCTGTAAGTACAGAATGCACACCAGCTTGCAAAGAGGCAGTATGAGAAAGGAATGTATACTATCTCATTACCCATTTTAATATTGATTACATGTTAAAATGCTAACATTTAGGATATTACTAGGGGTTGGGTGGTGTCCCCTAAAAAGATATGTTCAAATCCTAACCCCTAGTCCTATGAATCTGAACTCATTTAGAAATAGGCTCTTTGTAGATATGATTAGTTAAGATGAGTCCAAACTGGGTTAGGGTGGGCCTTAGAAGATGAGAAAAATTTAGAGACACAGAAAGAGGCTCTCCATGAGAAGACAGAGGCAGAGGTTGGAGTTAAACTGCCACAGCTAAGAAATTCCAAGGATTGCTAGCTACTGCCAGAAGCCAGGAAGCATGGATGAGTTACTTCCCTACAGACTGCCGAGAGAACACGGCCTGAGGACACCTTGATTTTGGACTTTTGACCTTTAGAAACAGAGAGAATAAGCATTTGTTGTATGAGGCCATCTAGTTTGTGATACTTTGTTATGGCAGTCCTAGAAAACAAATATAGTTTTGTTGTAGTAAATAAAAAGTATTATTAAAATTAATTTTAACTGTTTATTTTACTTTTTAAAAATGTGGCTACTAGGGAAATTAAAATTACCTATGTGGTTCAAATTATGTTTCCATTGGACAGCGCTGCTTGGAACTTTCTTTTTCAAATGACAGCCCCAGTTTTTATTTGGGAATTGGCTCTTCCTCTAAGTGTAATGTTAGTGTAAGGCATATATTGTACCTCACCCAGGTGATTGATTCATGCGTGGGCCTTGATTTACTCTGATAAAATGGTCAGGGTGCAAAGACGAGGGGAGTTTAAACTGTCAGGGTCCACAAGAAAGAGCCAGAGAGTGGAACCAGCCAGAGGAGGCAGGGGCAAGAGCCAGAGGCAGATTAACACTCACATTAACTAATTTCTGCAGCCAGATCTACCCCTTGGCCTTTCCAGTTCCATGAGTCTACACACCTTCTTGCTGAAGCCACTTTAAACTTGCCATTTTTTTCTGTTCATTTACAACATAAAGAATTCCAGCTCTCCCCCAGGAACTTTTCAACTGTCTATTCTGACCATTTCTATTGGGAAAACTAAAACCCAGGGAAGTGCAGGGACTTGCAGGTTCTGAACCAGCAAACCACAGTCATGGAAAACTACAACCAAACCATGCCCAGCAGTGAGAATAAGAGACACATTGGATGGTGAAGCAGGGTGCCTGAGGTTCACCTCTGGACAATGAAGCAGGGTGCCTGAGGTTCACCTCTGGACGGTGAGAGCAGGGAGCCTGAGGTTCACACCTGGACGGTGAGAGCAGG
>JAKSZT010054489.1:27073193-27083942 GCA_026826555.1 Tolypeutes matacus | reverse complement strand
CCTGAGGTTCACACCTGGATGGTGAGAGCAGGGTGCCTGAGGTTCACCTCTGGACGGTGAAGCAGGGTACCTGAAGTTCACACCTGGATGGTGAGAGCAGGGTGCCTGAGGTTCACACCTGGACGGTGAGAGCAGGGTGCCTGAGGTTCACACCTGGATGGTGAGAGCAGGGTGTCTGAGGTTCATACCTGGGACCTGACTCCGATTCTACTCTCTTCTGCCCTTCTTCGCTTTGCATATTATAGGGCTGAGCCTGACCTGTCCAGGCTCAGGAGACATTCACACCTTTCAGACCACCAGTCAGGATGTCTTGAAATAATTTTATTGCCTTAGACCCAAATCAGTTGATATTGAATGTTCCCTGGATCCCTACTTACCCACTGTGTGCAGCCGTCTCTGAAACCTCGAAGCATCAGCATCAGCTTCAGGTCTCCTCCCTGGTTCTAGGAGGGTCAGTTGGGGACGGGATGGGGGTATGTTCTAAACAAGGAATCGGGTGGAGAGGTAGTAAAGTCTTCCCCTGTTAAAGAAGGAACTTGGAGGAAGGAGTAAGCCAGCCATCCAGGAGTCTGTTTTCTTCTGATAGAGGCTCACATTTCAGTTTCAACAATAACTTCACAATTCTCACCTTGGTCTGGGTTGTGCTGTCACCTAGGGCAGTCCCCCCCCCCCTTAAAACTTCTCTGTTTCGCTGAATTGTCTACAATGAGTGGGTTGTGGAGGGGCCAGAAAAACCAGGCCTGACGTTTGAGTAAGCCCCCTTAACACTGCAGGCCTGGGGGACAAGCTGGAATGTGTGACAAGCCCATCGCCTCCTGCAGGAGAGAAAAAACACGTGCTGGGACCTTGCTGAGAAGTTAACAGCCACTTGAGATATTGGAGAAGTTTGTATTTTTAAACTCACAGTTAAAAATCATGCATCACGACTATACTGGAGTCAACTGGACCTGACATTGGCACCCCAAATGCGGGAAAATTTCTGTCTTCAAAACTTCCGCCTCTCCTTTTCTTCCCAGCTGGGGCCTTGGAAGAGATTGAATGTAATGCGGTCAGAGCCTTTGGGGAGAGGGCCCCGGCTTCAGTGTTTTCTCTCTTAGCTTCTGCAGTACCTCACTGTGGCTGTTACCTTTTCACACTTGGTGTGTGTCTACATGCAGCACAAAATGCCGCTGACACTTTCTGAGATTAGTACAAATAAGTCCCTTTGTAGATTTATAAGTTTTCGTTTCTTTGTTATTTATACATTATCGCATGTTTTATATGTTGTATAATGAAATTTTCGAAGGGGAAAAAAGCAGGAAAATGTGAACAATGAATTGTCACTTTTTTTCTTTTTAACCTGAGAGCCATGTGTGGAAAATACAAAAGCTGTCTGCAGTGGCTCCGCTGATACACACTCCCACTTCCTTCTTACTACAAGGGTCAGAAACCTGAAAATGGCTGGGTTTTCCTAACCCCACTTGCTGCCAGGATTTCAGAATGATTTGGACCATTCCATTTGGTGTATGACTTGAATTCAGAACAGATATAAGGGGGGGAGGGGCATCTATTTAGCTGATGCCAATTATGGCCGGGTTCTGGATCCGGCAGTTGTACGGCTGCTTCTCCGATGGGCAGGCAGCATCCTGATTCCAGAGCCTCCTTCTCTCCCCTGGGAGCAGCTCTGCAGTGAGGCTTTGGAACTCACTCCTGGAAGCTCTTCCAACCCTTCTATTAACTGCTTATTACCCTCTAATAAATTCCCTTAAACTAGCTAGAGAGAATTCTGTTCTCTGCAAATGCACCCTGACACTTATTATTCTCTAAACATGCTTAAAAATAGAAAAATTGGGTGTAAACAGAATGTAGCAGTCCCAGTAGGGGAGAATTGAACTGCTCGATAAGGCTACGTTGTGTAGTTGTATAAGAATACGTATTACCTACTAATGGAGTATTATGCAATGTGCCTTAGAGGAGGCAGGTGAAAGCTGCCCTTCACCTGGGGTGTGCACAGCCTTATAATATGGTGGGCTCTTACTGAGAGTAGAATGAAGAAAGCCTCTACCCCCTTCTCACCCACTTACTCTGCCCCTAATAGATTCTTGGGCTGCTGCTGAACCCCAGGAACTCCATTTCCTTCAAGTGCCCCTTCCTTCATTTGCTTTAAGTCAAGCCAGTGGGAAAAAGTCTTCCAGGATTATTTAGTAAACCGAAGAGATACAGTATCTGCTTTCTTTTTAGAAGGGTGGGCAGGGGCAGCAGGAGTATTATACAGGGGCACGGTGGGTGAGCGTACAGTTCCCACGGTCTACTGTGAATTCCTCAAGGGAGATGCTATCAACGAGCCTTTGCTGAGGCAGAAAATTACTTTTCAGAACAGACGCAACGTCGAGATTGTCCTTGACCTCGCAGACAGACTTTGGCATTGGTAATTGATGCCTGCTAATCCATCTTGGCTTCAACCATTGTCTTCACCCCTGTTTCTTAGATGGGGTGTGAAACTGACTCCGCTCATCTGTGATTGTGTTTCCTCTAAAATCCGCTTGGTCCTGATAAATAAAACTACATACATTAATTATTAAAATAGTGCAAAGAGTGATGGAGAAGTTTTACATGTCAGTGTTATGCTAGGCACTTGTTAGACTCTAAACTTAATCTATACATACAAACAACAACAGAAAAAAATAAACTTAATCTATACAAACTCCCTCCAACCCCATGAGACATAGGTGTTAACCTCTCATATGGGTCAGGGTATATGTGACCCCGAGATTTAGCCTACCACTGAGTAAAAGGAATCTCTATTTGACTTGAGAGTTGTTGAGTAACGCAGACTGTGCGCTTTCCATTATACAAACCTTTTCTCTTTCCTCGTTCAGCAAACCCTTTCCCCCTGTGCCTCCAGTGCCCAGAAAGACAGAGTTTCCTCTCTGGTACATAGGACAGAACACACATTTCCTACTTCCCCAAACGCTCTTCTGTCAGAACTTCCATTCCATCTGCTCAGGAAATGGAGAAAAGCCATCTGGCTACATAATATCTCCTCCTAACCATCAGAGCGGTATTTATATATGTATATGTTATTCTAAAGAATAGGCCTGCTAATCTAAACCAGTTTCTCAAGTAGGAAACAGTTTCTGTCATAAAGGACATTAAGAGATGTCAAATGTAAAAGAGAACAGGCATTTTACATCCTCATGGGGTAGAGTTGGTATCAAACAGTGGTGTCATGGGTAAGCTTCTAACTTCTCAAAAAATGTGGACAACCCAAATTTGGATTGGGCTGTGTGCAGAGGAATGGTGGCATGCAGGTATCGGGGTGGCTTCAGGCTGGGAGCTCCTTTTAAATTTCTGCCGTCCTTCTTATTCTTCAGAGAAGAGAGAGGTGACCCAGGAGAATCAGGAATAATAATTTCCCAGGTAAAAAGGAGTTTTAAAGAGCAGCTCAGACTTTTTGTGTGATTGGCACAACATACCAAGAAAATATATAGAAAGCTATTGGAAAGACAAATTTCAAACTGTCACTCCATCCAGACAATCTCACCATACTCTCCTAGTCAACTTCCTTTCACATCCTTCTAGTCCGTACTCCAACATTTCCTTCCCCATTCTCAACTGTGATGGTTAGGTTCATGTGTCAGCCTGGCCGGATAATGGGGTATACTGGTTTGGTCAAGCTAGCACTGGCCTAATTGTTACTGTGAGGACATTTTGTGGACTTAAATCATCAGTAAGTTGATTGCATCTATGGACGATTACATCTGTAATTAACTGAGGAGATTGCCTTCAGCAGTGAAAGATTTTCATCCAATCAGTCGAAGGCCTTAAAAGGAAAAGTGCTTATTTCAGCGGTCAAAAGAAAGAATTTTCATCTCTACCTCCACTAGCCAGCTTTTTCTGGATAATTCACTGAAAACCTTCATCAGGGTTCCCAGCTTGCTGCCTGCTCTAGGGGCTTTGGATGTGTGCATCCCTGTGGGCGCGTGAGACAATTTTACAGAGTTTTGTAATATTTACAGATACCTACTATCAGTTCTGTTTCCCTAGAGAACCCTGACTAGTACATCAACTAATTACCACCTCTCCTGTTTCATAGAGAAAATGGCAGAACTAAGACATTATCTTAGTATGTGGTTTTGGGGTTTTAGTTGGCCAATGTATAGCTCTTTCTTTCCCTAGCAAGAATAGAGCCAAAAGAGGGAGCAATGGAGGAGACAAGAAAACAGAAACAAGGGTGAATTTTGTTGGTGATAAGCTAATAGTGATTAGAGATCCAGGGAGACCATGGTTCTATATCTGTCACCAAAGTGGCTCACTAACACACTCTGCTACCACCATTGTCCATTCCCCATTCCTTCCCCATCCCACATACAAATAAAGAGTCTAGAACTGTTTTTGGAGAATAGACATGCTTGAGTACTGTGAAGCAATGACAGCCACCAAACAGTTAATTCTCCCATCCTCCATGAAGATACAGGGAAATGAGAAAATGGTTTAGCAAGAAGACTGGCATGTGCTTCCCACAGCAGTCCTTCCCCATCTAACTTCTGTCCCTACCCATTTGTTCTTGCCCGTTCAGACCACCATCTCTGTCAAGGTTAACCAGCTCATGTTGTGCTGTAGAAGTTTTTCAACTATGTGGTGAGAGGAACCTTTTCTAATAATTGCCTAATGAATGTGTATGTACAAATATATGGATATATATGCATATATGTGTGGGGGTGCAGTACAGAAATTCAAAATAGAACATTGTATCTAATAATCAAAATACTAAGAGGGAGAAATCTGAAAATAAGTGATGCTCTGTAAAGCTTCCCTCCTCGTTTACTAAATTTTTCTTAAAAAGTTGTTAACCCCTTGAAGGTCTTTGGAAATACGTGTTCTCTTCAGGCACTGAGGAGGGAGGTAAAACTTTGGAGCTCTGTGGACTGTCTACTGTGTGCCATAATTGGAATTTCACAGAAGTATTGAGATTGGAAAAGCTTAAAGGGGAAAAGAAAAGAGCGCATACGCTGTTCCAGTGCAAGGGGAAGGCTGAGAGAACTGACCGACGCTCACTCTCTTTTACTCTCTCACTTTCACTCCCACACTCGCTCTCTTTGAAGCCCTCTCTCCTAGATACTTGCTACTGCAGATTTGAAGTAAGCATATTTCTATTCCAGGGAAGTGAAGAATATGGGAAACTTCTCACTCTGTCCATATATTTTTTTTCCAAAATATTCAGACAAACATCACAAAGATGTTTGTCTGAATATTTGTGAGCAAGTAGCATTCCTGGCGTGATGTATGTGATCATTTACTTTGTGCCTAGTGTAATGCTTTGGGTTATGGAGAACACAAGCGCTCGGTAAACCTTTGTTAGGTACCTGCGAGGCACCAGATGCTGTGGTAGGTGCTGCACCACCTTCCTCAGACCTCCAGGCTGAGGACCTGAGGACCTGAGAAGAGGACCTCTGGTGGCAGAGAGAGCTGCTCTGTGGGGAGAAAGAAAATCTGAGTTTCAGGTAACTTGAGAAAAATAGTAGATTAAATCATGCACATTAGTATATTCATTCATTTTTTCCAGCACTTGTTTATGGAGTGATTGCTATGTTCCAGATGCACATCGAGACCTGGAGCATATGGCTGTATATAAAAACAAAGTCCAAGTTTTAATAGCGCTCATGTCGTAGATGGAAGGCACAGCAAACACAAAGTAGACAGATGTACAAGGAAAGAAAATCCCCAAGGAGAAATAAAGCAGTGAAAGGCAGAGAGTGAGGAAAGACAAGTTCTAGATAGGGTGAGCAGGAATTTTAATTTTATAGGGTGTTAGGATTTTGAATTTTATTCCAAATATGAAAAGAACCCTGGGAAGGTTTTTCTCAGGGAAGGTTTTACTTACATTGAGAAAGGGTCCACTCTGAATCCTATAGAGAGAACATGTAGGAGCAGATCAAGAGCAGAAGTAGAGGTGCCATTTAGGAAACTATTTCAGAAATACAGTCTAGAAGGGAGGGTGGTCTGGACAAGGGCAGTTGGGGTGGATTTGGGATTTCTTTTGAAGATATGAAATGGCAGAACTTGATGATTGTTTGAGTATGTATGTCAGAGAAAGAGGTCGATCAAGGATGGCTCTAGAGATTTTGGCCTGGACAACTGGGAAATGGTGGTGTCATATACTAAAGAGTAGTAGAAGTATTGGGGAGGGAAGAACAAGAGGTGTGTTTTCTCTGTGTTAAGCTTGAGATGCTTATTAATTATTTGGATAGAGATGTCAAGTTAGATATAGAAGTTAAGAGCTTGGGGATCTGTACATATAAACTTTTGCCTAGTTTGTTAAAAGCTAAAAAAAGTTCTGCAGCAAAGAAACTGGTTTACCTTTGCTTAAACCAGCGTTTCCCAATGCAGTTTGAATAAGAAACTCTTCTTTTTCTGACATGTACATATGTACTGGGGACCTAGTGTTCCACATGACCCACTTTGAGATATGTTGGTGGATAAATCATAGAATGAAGACCTAACTATATGTCATGAAAATTCACTTCTGATTTAAAAAGGAATGGAGAAGAAATTGCTTTTGCAAATGCTTAGAGACAGCATTATAGAATCAGTGCTTTTGCAGCGTGTCTCTTTGGATTCATGTTAAAATTAGTGAAAATTCAGGACTTGAGGAAAAATTTATTTAAATACAATGAGAGCCTAGGTGCAATTCAGTTTTTCCATTGCTATCTTGAAAAAAAAAAAAGTCAAAACTCACAAGGGTACAGCGATTTATTCTGAAAGAGGGAGCAGAGTGACAGGAGAACACTTGGCAGGTTGTTTTCAATATTTCACGCTGATGTTGTAGGTTCATAAAGCATATGGGCATTTCATTCAGCAGGGTTTTTCAAATTATGAATAAAAACCTATTGGTGTTTAGTGTGTAATTAAATGTATTTGGTAGGTTTGAAACATTGTTTTTGATTCAACAAAACTAGCTATCATGACATAGAAAGGAATAGAATGGAATGCATTTAAATGAGAATAAAAATAACAGAGCCCATCCCATTTGGAAGATTAAAAATTGTTTCCTAAATTATTTGCTTGCGGGTGTGTGTGTGTGTGTGTGTGTGTGAATGTGAATATGTGTGTGTATAAACTCACATAGTTTGTACTGGAGAATGATGTGTGGCATCTTCTTACAGAGGGCTATTGTCAATATATTTGAAATATAAGAAGATAAATGGATGACTCCATCCACAACTTATGTCATTTCAAAAAATCCTATAGAATTGGAATCATATAGTAGGTAATCTTTTTGGATTAGCTTTTTTCACTTAGCATGCTTCCCTAAAGATTCATCCTAATTGATTCATATATCAATAGTTCCCTCCTTTTTATTGCTGAGTAGTATTCCATGGTTTGTATGTAACAGAGTTTAAATATTCACTCACTCAATAAATTTAGGCTGTTTCTTTCTTCTTCTTCTTTTTTTTTTTTTTTTGACTATGACAAATAAACCTGCAATGAATGTTGGTGTCTAGGATTTTGTGTGAACATACATTTTCATTTCTCTGGGATAAGTTTCCAAAACTCCAATGTGTGGTGTATGTGGTGGTTAGGAGCTGTATGTACCCCTAGAAAAACATGTTCTTAAATGTAATCCGTTCCTTTGGGTGTGACCCCATTGTAGGTATGACCTTTCAATGAGTTTACTTCAGTTTAGGTGTGGCCCACCTCAGTAAGGACTCTTACTGGAGTCCTTTATAAGCAGAATAAAACTGAGACAGAGAGAGAAAGGAAAACCCACAGGAAGCAAGAAGCAGAAATTCAGTGGTACCTGGAGGATAGACAGCCATATGCATTGCCATGTGACAAGCTAAGGACCAAGAATTGCCAGCAGCCAGCCCCAGAATGCCAGTTTTTGGGGAGAAACCGTTTCCTTGATTATTTCTTGATTTAGTCTTTCTTTAAGCCTCAAAATCATGAGC
Organism: Tolypeutes matacus; assembly: GCA_026826555.1. Taxonomy (NCBI): domain Eukaryota; kingdom Metazoa; phylum Chordata; class Mammalia; order Cingulata; family Chlamyphoridae; genus Tolypeutes; species Tolypeutes matacus. The sequence goes on along the minus strand of JAKSZT010054489.1, from coordinate 27,076,011 downwards.
AAATACAATTCCATTGTTCCAGCCAACCCATTGCATGGTATTTGCTTGGGCAGCCAAGGAAACTAAAACAGTACGGTTATATTTTATTTTATTTTATTTTATTTTATTTTATTTTATTTATTTTATTTTATTTTATTTTTTAAATGAGAGAATTTTAAACTTTATTTTATACATTGAATAATTGAAAATATAAATAATAATTTAAAAATAAAAAGAAAACAGTTGAATAAAAACATACATTTCTCAATTAAATGTACTGGCTACGTAATAATGTTTTTTTGAATCATACAACATGTTATATAATATATTTGGTTCATAGTAAAGGAATCATACAGTATTTGTCCTTTTGTGTCTGGCTTGCTTCATTCAATATAATGTCCTCCAGTTTCACCCATGTTGTCTTTATGACTTCATTTCTTCTTACAGCTGCATAATATTCCATCCCTCTCTGTATATATGGGTGGGGCTCCTCTCTTGGCCCAAGGAGATGTCTTAATCCCAGATCTCTGCTTCCATGGTTTTCTTAAAGCTGTTTCTCCTTCAGTCTCTCCTTTCCATGTCCTCTTTTGTCCAAGCTGATAGTGGTTTTGTTCATACAGCATTCTCAAAAACGTTGTTGGTTTAGCATGCAAGAAGCAGGGGTCTAAGCCATCAGACAGTAAGACTTTCCACAAGTCTTTCCTAGATAACTGCATCTTCAATTCTGATTTACAAGTCCAAGTTTAGTAAAGTCTTCAAATAGGACATTTTCATCTAGGAATTTGGTTTCCAGAAACTTGGAAGTTCTGGAATCAGTTTCTGTTTTTTTGTGTGTGTGTGCCCAAAAGTTTAGTCCTTAATGTATTTCGCTCATCTAGTATTTTGCTATAAGCTGCAAGGAGAAGCCAAGCCACATTTTCCCAATTTACCTTGGAAAGTTTTTCAGCTAAATGCTCAGGCTCACCATTTTCAAATTCTGTCTTCCATATAACACCAGGAGCTAATCTTGCTAAGCTCTCTGCAACTTTAAAACATGGGTCGCCTTTCCTCCAGTTTCCAGTTAACAGTTTCATCATTTAATTCTAAGGCATCATAGTCTCTTTAGCGTCCATATTACTATCAACAGTTTCTTCAAAATGATCTAGGCCTTTTCCATCAAGCATTTCACAATTCCTCCAAAAAATACCCCTTACCCACTTATAAAACCATTCCAACATTTTGGTATATGCAAAAGCACTACCCCACTCTCAGTATCAAATTCTGTATTAGTCAGCCAAAGGGGTGCTAATGTGAAATACCAAAAATGGGTTGATCTTTATAAAGGGTATTTATTTGGGGTAGAAGTCCACAGATACCAGGCCATAAAGCGTTAAGTTTCTTCTCTCACCACAGTCCATTGCCACGTGTTAGAGCAAGACAGCTGCTGGCATTTGCCAGGGTTCAGGCTTCTGGGGTTCCTCTCTTCCCGGGGCTGCGTTTCTCTCCGGGCTTAGCTCCTGTTTCCTCCACAAGGTCAGCTGTAGATGATCAGGTGAACAGCTTGCTTCTCTTCTCCTGGGGCCTTCTTTCCAACATCAAAACTGCTTCTCAAAAGACTATATTTTATTTTTAAGTATAGTTTCTTAACACATTACTAAGCAGTTTTCCAAAATGTACCACTTTCTATTCCCACCAGTATGAATGAGTGATCCACTCCTCCATATCCTCTCTAGCATTTGGTGTTGTCCCTATATATTTTTTTAGCCATTCTGATAGATATGTAGTTATATTTCATTCTTTTTAATTTCTGTTTCCCTGATTGCTAATTATGTTGAACCTCTTTTTGTGTGTTTATTTGCCTTCTCTATATATTCTTTGGAGAAATGTTTCTCCATGAATTTTCCCCATTTTCTAATTGGATTGGATAGTTTGTTTCTTTGTTTTAACTGAAAAGAGTTCCTTTAGTTTAACTAAAAGAGTTCCTCATTTATCCTAGATAATAGTTCTTTGTGAGTACCTAGTTTTCAAATATTTTCTTCCAGCTTGTAGCTTGTCTTTTCAGCCACATCACGTGGGCTTTCACGAAACAAAATATTTTAATTTTGATGAAATCCAATTTATTTTTCCTTTTAAAGATAATGTATTTTGTATCAAGTCTTAAGAATTATATGCCTTGCCCAGGGTCCTAAATATTTTCTTCTAAAAGTTTTATAGATTTAGGTTTTACATTTAAATTCATGATCCATTATGAATTAGTTTGGACAAGGTGTATGACTTCAGTAGAGATTCATTTCTCCCTTGTGGATGTCCAGTTGTTCCAGACCATTTGTTGCAAGGTTATCCTTCATCTATTGAATTTGCTTTGCATCTGTGTCAAAAATCTGTTGAGCACAATAGTGTGGGTCCATTTGTGGGTTCTCTATTTTGTTACACTTACCTATGTGCCTGTTCTTCTACCAATGCCACATTCTCTTGATTGAGATTGCTCTAGTAAAACTGAATGTCGGATACACTGACCCCTCCCACATTTTCTTCTCTGCCAACATTGTTCTAGCTATTCTATGACCTGTCCATTTCAATATAAATTTCAGAGTTAGGTTCTGTATGTCTAGAAATAACTTCTGACATTTGATAGGAATTGTATTAAACCAGAGATAAATTTGGGGATGGGTGACATCTTTTCTATGTAAACTTTCTAATACAGGAACAAACTCTATTTCTCCATTTTTTCCATTCTTTTACTTTTTATTAACTTGTAATTTTCAGCATAAATATCTTGCACATGTTTTAGTTAACTGTATAACTAACTCGTCCTGGGTTTTTTGGAACTATTGTAATGAAATATATATATATATATTTT
>JAKSZT010054489.1:26879036-27073183 GCA_026826555.1 Tolypeutes matacus | reverse complement strand
TTTAAATTCATGATCCATTATGAATTAGTTTGGACAAGGTGTATGACAAGATATATATATATATATTTAATTATCAGTTTTGGTATGTTCATTGTTAGTATATCAAAATGCAGTTTATTTTGTGTGTTGATCTTGTATCTTTTGACCTTGCAAAATTTTATATTATTTCTAGGAGTTTTTAAAAAAAATTTCTTTGTACATTTTTTTAAGTTCCTTTATTATAAGTTCCTACAGGGATTTCTTCTGCCATAGACAGCAATGTTTTCTGCAGCTAGAGACAGTTTAATTTCTTACTTTTTAATCTGTATTCCATATTTCTTTTAGTTGCCTTGTTGCAGAGGCTAGAAATTCCAGGATTATTTTGAATAAGAGTGGTGAGAGCAGACATCGATGCCCTGATTCTGACCTTAAAGGGAAAGCATTTTGTCAGTTCACCATTAGGTATAATATTAATTGTAATCATTTTTGTAAATGGTCTCTGTCAACTTGAGAAAGTTCCCCTCTATTCATTTTTTTCTGTTTTCTTTTTATCATGAATGAATATTGGATTTGTCAAATGCTTTTCTGAATCACTTGACACATTCATATCATTTTTCATCTTTATCTTGTTGCTATGATGGATTACAATGATTGATTTTCAAATGTTGAACCAGTCTTATCTTGCTGGAATAAAGTCCAGTTTTTTATCGTGTATAATTATTTTAACGAGTTGTTAGATTTCATTTGCTAATATTTTGTTGATGGTTGTTGTGTCTAAATTCATTGAAGATATTGTTCTGCAGGGTTTTTTGTTTTGTTTTGTTTTTTGTACTGTCTTTGTCTGGGTTTGTTATCAGGGTAATATGACCTCATTAAATGAACTGGGGTGTTTTTCTTCTATTTTCTAGAAGAGATTGTGAAAAATTGCTGTTAATCCTTCTTAAAATGTTTGGTAGAATTCTCCAGTGAAATCATCTAGCCTTGGAGCTTTCTTCTTAATTACAAATTCAATGCCTTTAATGTTTATAGGGTTGCTCAAGTTATTTATATCATCTTTGTTTTATTTGGGTAATTTGGGTGTTTGAGGATCTTGTCCCTTTTGTCTAACTTTGAGTTTATAAGTGTAAAGGTGTTCAGAGGATCCCCTTATGGGTTTTTTTTTCATGTGTTATTATTTATTGTAGGCACATTATACAAGTGTATTTCTGCTTCATAATATTTTCATAGTATATTGTAATAGGGTCCTGACAATTGTTACTTAATCACAGGGCCAGTTCTTCGGTTTCTACCTTCTCATTACTGAGGTCATTTTTTTGTTTTATATCTTAACATGTTTTCCTGCTTCTATGCAGTTCATGTATGTAACTCAGGGCCTTTTAGATTTTTTTACATTTACTGAATGACAAGTTATTATGTTTTAAGGGCTTTTTGGCTCCAACTACAAAAGGCCCCTGAAGTACACCCCCCCTTTTTTTTTTTTAAATCAATTTCACTCAGTAACTTTTTATTATTTCTTTTTTAAAAAATCAATTTAATTGGTACATATTAATAAGGCATACAGTTCCTCCAAGGTATACAATCAATGGTATTTGCTATAATCACATAGTTGTGCATTCATCACTTCAATCATTATCAGAGCATTTTCATTATTTCAATATTAATAATAATAAACCAAAAATAGACAAAGAAACAGACAAGAAAATTCCTCACCTCTCAATCTCTCTAGGCTCCCCTCTGTGTACATACCTACTGTTTCTGGCTACTCTGTCCAAACTATATAATCAGTGGCTTTTGGTATAATCACAATGTTGTACATTCATCATCCTAAAAATTCTAAAACAATTTACTCCAAAAAGAGACTCCAAACCCCTTAGCATTCCTTCCTCAGACCTACAAAACAACTAATCGTTCACCTTTATGAATTGATTTATATTTACATTTTATATAAATGGAATCATACAATATATAGTTCTCTGTATCTGGTCTCCTTCACTTAGTATAATTTTTTTTTGTCTGATATTAACATTGTGTAGTATTAACTTACATTTGTTCAGCTTCAAGGAAAAATGATCTTATATGTACAATTCTACCCATATTCCTATTTCACATAATATATTTATATTTCACATAATATATTTAGCTCATAGTAGGGTAGTTATACAGTATTTGTCCTTTTGTGTCTGGCTTGCTTCACTCAACATAATGTCCTCCAGATTCATCAATGTTGTCACATGTTTCACGACTTCATTTTTCTTACTGCTGCATAATATTCCATCGTGTATATACTCCACGATTTGTTTATCCATTCATCAGTTGATGGACACCTGGGTTGTTTCCAAATTTTGGCTATCATGAATAACACTGCTGTGAACATCAGCGTGCAGATGTCTATTTGTGTCACTGCTCTCACTTCTTTTGGTGAAGTACACATACTTTTTGTTATTGGTTCATCAAATGTGGCAATGCCATTTCTCATTCTTCTTTAAAAAACCTTTGTTCTCTTCACATTGCTGCGTCTGGTACAGATGTCTACTCTGTCTCTACTTTTTTATAGCATTTTTGATAAGATATATTCACATGATATAATTTTCAACCATTTAAAGTGTACACTTCCATGGTTTTAATATATCTCTGTGTTGTGCATCCATCACCACTATCTAATTCCAGAACATTTCTGTTACCCTGAAGGAAATGCCTCGGCTGTGAGTCTTAACCTCCTCCTCTTCCTATCTGCTGGCAACCACTCACCGACTTTCTGTCAGGTTACTATGGATTTGCCTATTCTGGACATTTCAAATAAATGGAATCACACAGTATGTGGCCTTTTACCTTAACATAAAGTTTGCAGTTTTCACCCCTGCTATAGCCTGTAACAGCACTTCTTTCCTTTTTATACATCAATAATATTCTATAGAATGCATATACAACATTTTGTCTATCCATTTCTATAGATTATTGGACATTTTCCATTTTATGGTTCTTATGAATCATGTTGCTATAAATAATTGTGTACAATTTTTAACATAAACAAGTGTTTTATATTCTCTCAGGTCTATACTGAGTTGAATATCTGCATCATATGGTAATTCTATGTTTAACTGTTTGTGTTATGGCCAGACTCTCTGACAGTGGCTGCTACATTTTACATTGCCTTCACGAATGAGGGGAGGTTCAAATATCTCCACATCCTCAACAACAGGCTAGTGCACGTTAAAAAATTATAGCCCTTCTAGGGGGTTGAAGCAGTATCGCATTGTAATTGTAGTTTTAATTTGCCACTCCCTAATATTAATTTAATTTGCCATTAATATTAGTATATTTTCATGTGCTTTTGGGCTTTTATATATCTTTATTTTGGAAAAGTGCCTATTAATATTCTTTAGTCATTTTTAAAATGGGCTTGTTTTTCTTTTTATCATTAAGTTGTAAGAGTTCTTTATATATTCTAGATACTAGATTCTTATCAGATGCAGCATTTGTAAATATTTTCTCCCATTCAACCGGCTGTCTTTTTACTTTTTGACAGTGTTCCTTGACACACAAATGTTTTTAATTTTTATTAGATCTACTTAATTTTTTAAAAATTTGATTACTTGTGCTTTTGGTGTCCTGTCCAAAAAATTATTGTCTATTCCAAGGTCATACAAATTTTCAGTTATGTTTCCTTCTTTGAGGCTTATATTTTTAGGTCTTCCATAAAGGACTTTGGTCCTTTTTTGAGTTAAATTCTGTATATGGTGATGTAAGTATCCAACTTTTGTCTTACATATGTACATTTCTATTTGTCCCAGCACCATTTATTGAGAATATTCTTTCCCTTATTAAATGGTATTGGAACTTTTATTGAAATCAATTGGCCATAGATAAATGGGCTTATTTCTCAGACACTCGGTTCTCTTTCATTGCTTTATATATCTTTCCTTATGCCAGTACCATATTGCTTGATGACTGTTGCTTTTTAGTACGTTTTGAAAGCGGGAAGTATGAGTCCTTCGGTTTTTTTTCTTTTTCCAGATTATTTTGGCTATTCTGTGTCCATTGCAGTTCAACTTTGGAATTGTTATCATTTTAGCAATATTAATTCTTCTAATCCAAGAACATGGGATGTCTTTCCATTTGTTTAGATTTCTTTATTTCTGTAATGTTTTGTAGTTTTAACTGTAAAAGTATTGCAATTCTTGTGTTAAATTTATTCCTAAGTATTTTTTCCTTTTTGATGCTATTATAAATATGGGATTGATTTTCTAATTTCATTTCCATATTTTTCATTGTTACTGTTTAAAATGCAACTGTTTTTTGTATGCTGATCTCATTCCTACAACTTTTCTGAATTTATTAGCTCTAATTTTTGTTTGTATAGATTATTTAGGGTTTTATATATAATATCATGTCATTTGCAAATTATGATGATAGTTTTTATGTCTTCCTTCTCAATATGGATGCTTTTTATTTTTCCTCCCTAATTGCCCCAGCTAAAACTTCTGGTACAAGTTTGGATAGAAGTGGTAAGAGAAGACAGCCTTTTCTTGTTTCTGATCTTAAGGGGAAAGCATTTCAGTTTTTCACCATTAAGTATGGTGTTACCAGTGGGTTTTTATAGATGGTCTTTATCAGATTTAGAAAGTTCCGTTCTATTCTGTGTTTGCAGATGGTTTTTATCTTGAAAGGGTGCTATATTTTGTTAAATAATTTTTCTGCATCTGTTGAGAATATAAAGTATATTTTCCTTTATTTTATTAATATGGTGTATTGCATTGATTGATTTTCATACATTAATCCAACCTTGAATTCCTGGGATATATCCCATTAGACCACATGGTACAATTATTTTATGTGGATTTTATTTTTCAGTGTCTTATTGAAGATTCTCATTTTATAAGATTTTGGGAAGATAGACATACAGGTAAAGATTATTAGATGATGTGGCAATTTGATATTATTTATGAACCCCCAAAAGAGAAGGATTACATTTGTAAACTGGTCTTTTTCTCTGGGTGTGATTCCCTTTGACTGTATTAGATTCAGCTGAGATGTCTTTGATTACATTATGTTAAGATTAGGGCTTTGATTCCACCACATCAGTAGGGTATAACTCGGGTTGAGTCCCTGCCCCCTTTGGCTTATATGAACGGACACTTACTCAAGAAGACACAGGAAGAGAGAGAGCGCCATAGACGCCAGAAGAGAGGACGTTGTAATTTCGATCCTGCCTTTCATGTGACAGAAAGGAGAAGGCTCAAACAGCTAAAGCTCGGGTACCATTGGCTTGATAGCTTCTAGTTGACCTTGAGAAGCCAGCTGAGACTGATAGAGGAAGCCCTGAGAGACAGGCCCAGAGTGGGGTTAGCCCAAACCCTCCCAGAGATCAGCAGCCATCTTGCTTCAACACATAGCAACTGACTTTGGTGAGGAAGTAACCTTGAGTTGGATTCTTTATAGCCTTGTAACTGTAAGCTTTTACCTTAGATAAATACCCTTTATAAAAGCCAACAGATTTCTGGTACTTTGCATCAGCACCCCTTTGGCTGACTAAGACAAATGGCTATTTTATTTTTGTCTTATTCACTTGAGTATAGAGACTATTATTTGTATAATGGATATTCAATATTTAGGAGGTTTTTGTGATCTCTTCATCAGAATGTGCTTCACTTTGCCTCAGATAAAAGGCACCTACTATGTGTAGGGTATTTACTAATAAGAGAGTTACGATAGCATACAATAAACACATAAATCACTTACTTGCAACCAAATTGGCCTTCTCTCTGTTCTTAGAACTAGAATCTTTTGTAGGGCTATGTTCAAGAAACTATTAGGAGCTTTCACATTTGTAAAGTAGGATGTAGTCAACCAAAGGATTGCCTACTGTCTGCAGCTTGGAGTCACTGATACAGTTTCTAAAGAAACTAACATCTCCTGTGATGCCCTTCACTTCAAATTCTAAAGAGTCCTGTTCATTTGTTTTAAAAGATATATAAACAAAACCAATGTCTCATTTCCACTGGACTCAGTTCATAGACTAAAATACTTGGAAATGATATATAAAATGTAGAGAAGCTGTTTTAAGATATTTTGCAATTTCCTGCCAACAGGGTTATGTGAAAAGTGTGTGGATGAGACAGAAAGGCACTTCATTCTGTCGATGCCATTGGCAAAAGTTTCTGTGTGCCTGTGAGCATGCCACTGTCAGGTGGCATTTGAAGTATTCTGACACCAGGGAAAGGCCCATGCTTGATCAGCTAGTCCACGTCTGCTGATGTCATCAGCTTTTTATGGTACATCACCACTCTTGCTTTTGTGCCCACTCCCAGCCCAGGATGCCCTAATTTTTACTTATCTCCCCCTCTCTCAGGCATCCCCAGATCCCTCACACAGTGTGGCGCATCTTCCACATCATCCTCAGAACACAGGATCTGAACCTCAACTGTGTCTGAATCACTTTCTACATTCTGAGCTTATTACTTGTGAATGTGGCATCTTCTCTGCCCTTGTAGACTGTGAGGGCCACCGTGAATTGGCCCCACAGTGAGGACAGACAGGAAGCCGTTCTTGGTGGCCCAGTGTGCAGTGGGCAGTGAGAGAACTCTGCACACGTCAGACGGAGGGGTACCTCGGACAGGTGTTATGGCTTTCCTTTGGGAGGATTCTCAGAGGAGGAGGCCCTCAGTCTGAAACCCTGGGTGGGAGTGTGCCCAATCAGTTATGAAGAGAAGGCACCCTACGGAGAGGAAGCCTGGAATTGTGGGGAACTCTTGGAAGTTGGTGTGTGTGGAATAGAGTGGAAAGCAGTGGGTGGTGATAGATAAGGGTGGAGAATTCAGCAGAGGCCAAACCACACGGAACCCTTCTATATGCTGTGCCTGGGTGTATGACAAATATTTCTTACATAGTTATTTTGAGCCTCACTGTACCAGGCTTAGGGGCAGGGAAGAGTAAAGGCTCTTACCTTTTAGAGCTTACCTTTTACTTGGTAACATGAGTGATTAAAAGTAAACAAAGTAAAGGAATTTTTGGAATTGATGAGTGCTTTGATAAAGTAATTAACACAGGACAAAGTGATAGGGAGTGAGGGGAGGAAGGTGAGAGGCTGCTTTGGATTCAATAGCCAGGGAAGGCTTTTCAGAGCTGAAATTTGCAAACTAACTCAAATACTAGGACAAAGGCCTGTGGGAAGAGTGTTCCAAAGAGAAGGAACAGAAGGGCAAAGGTTAGATGCAGGATGGCGCATGGCTCTGTGAGCCCAAAGCCCCAGGTTGGCCATAGCAGGGTGAGTGGCCCACTTTAATGGCATTATGACCTGGGGATCGCAGTGCCGGATGGCTGCCCTGGATTCTGAAGATCCATCCCTCTGGCTATTCGGCAAATGGATTAGAGCAGGGGGAGGTGTGGAGGGGACACGGTAGGAGGTGATAGATGACAGTGCCTTGGGATAAGGCGATTATGGAGAAGGAGAGAAGGCACCTGACAACTTCTTGCCACCTTCATCTCGTCCACCGTTGCCTCTCAGTGGGATGGTAAGTGAGCTTCCTAACTGGTCTCCTGGGGCCCTGTCTCTTTTCGCTGCCATCTCTTACCCATACAAAACCCATGGGGGTATTTCCTTTTAAGCTTTTTATTAGTCTATGATATACACACAGAAGAGTGCATATACAGTTAGCCTCCAGTTTTCTGCGTAGTCACATGTTGAACACTGTGTGTAACCTGCATCCGGATCAAATAGCAGAACCTGCCCAGCCACCTGCAAGCTGCCTCCTGCGCTCTTCCCATCACCACCTGCTTTCGAGATCAAACACCATCCTGACCTCTGACAACTTAGAAGAGTTTTGCCCTCTTTTCTACATTGTATCAAGAAGAGGATGTGTTCTTTTGCGCCTGCCTTTTTTTCTTCAACATTTTATTTGTGAATTGTGTATTGCTAGATGTGGAATCCTTTCAAAAACATAAGTCGTATCAAGTCACTCCCCAGCCCCAAACCCACTGAAGGCTTTCTGGGACTTTCAGAATAGAAGCCGACTTGGGCACAAAGTGCCTACCTGTGCTGGTTCCCACCTTGCCCCCACCCCTTCCTGTTTCTTCTGCCATCACCACCCCCCTTGCTGCTGTTCCTGAAACACGCCAAGCTGTCCTCTACATTGGGAACCCATTCTCTGAGGTTGGCACTGTGATCCCCAGGTCATAAAGATGACTTGTCGAAGGCCACAGAACTCAGTAAATCAAGAGTCAGTATGCAAGCTTGACCCTCCCGCTCGGTGTCCAGCGCACTCTTCTGCTCCTGGAGTTTGACTTTCAAGTCCCTACATAACAGGCCCCTGCTCTCCTCAATACAACACTCGCCGAGGGGCTCAGTGGCAGCCAGAGTTGTCTTTCTCTCAATCACCCTTTACTTCTACAGCAAGACTTTGCCTGTGTTCCTTCCTCCCCCTGGAATTCCCCCCACCTGCTGCCAACCCCACCATCTCCCCGCTCACCACTGCGTGGCCTTTAAAAACCCTGTCCATTGGTCAAGGCTCCCTTGAGTGCATGTAGTTTTCTTTCTCATTGTGGAATTGCGGAATTTGGAGTCCGGGGATTTGGATTCTAGCCTGTCTTAAGCACTTTCTTTCTTTGAGATTTCAAAGAGATCACTTCATTTATATGATCCTCAATATTTCTTTGGTAAAATAAAATGGCCACCTGTATTGGGTGTTGCTGGGAGGGGACCCCCACCCCCCTTTCAGAGAATGGCTTTTCCAGAAGACAAAAGCAATTGACCTGCAGGGGTTTTCCAAGGAAATGGAACACATACTACAGGGTTGTTAATAAGTGACATCTGGTGATGAAACTAGCTTTGGTCCAGTAGAGAAGGCCTATCAGGTTAGACAAGCATGGCGTACTGGTCAAGGTCTGTCTGTCGGCCACTTTGTAAGGCCTCTCCCCCAGGTGAAATGGAAACTTAACGTTTAGCCATTTAGGACATTTCCGCATTTGCTTCCTCATTTGCCCTATATGAGCTTCCCTTTTATATGCCCTTGGCAGAGCTCCCTTCTGCTTTCTGAACGGGATACTGCCTGATGCATGAAATGCTCAATAAGGCAGTGAGGTCACAGATAGCATGAAAAGGCTATCTCTTATCAGCGTATGTCCTAGGACACTCACCTACTGTGCACCCTGAGACTTTCCTTTGCTCTAAGTTCATTAGGAGCCTGTTCTCCTCTTCGACCAGAAACTTTACTTCTTGTAGTCAGAGACTGCTTTGGATTTTGTAGCTTTGTGTCTAGCATAGAGGAGGTGTTTAGTTTGTTGGAGTTTCTTTTCTGGAAAAAGAAAGTTCAAAGATGCCCACAAGATGGAGCTGTGAATCCACAGTCACAGTCGATGGGGATTCCAGGAAAAGGAGTCAGAGCCTCAGACAAGGCCAGCCCTGGAACAAGCAGCCAGAGACCATCTGTTTGGGGACAGTCTAAGACCTTGCCCAAGCCCACATCAAGTCCGGCTCTTGGGGGCTGGGGAAACTGATCCTTGGAATTTCCACAGCACATATACAGACCATTTCTCATACAACATGTTATGTATCAAGCTTTTCAGATGTTAGAGGAAAATCTATAAAGGGCCAGGGGAGGGTGAGTGGCAATTTTTTATTACACACTGACTATGAGGCATGCAGTGCCTTTATGTAATTATATTTGATGGTTTACTGAAGGCAAAAATTTATTACAGTTACTTTGCGGCTCTGCCCCTGATTCATAAATGAGGATTTAAGAGGATGAGTTTCTGGCCAGGGTTCTTTTACAATGCTCCGTTATGCTGCCAAGGCAAGATGCCGATGTTGCCACTTCTAAATTTCAAATCTGTGCCCTTTCTTCGATGTGATGTTTACCGTTTTCCAGTGCCTGGCTTTCCAGGGAATGACAATGTGACCTTGCATGGGTCATGCACCTTGCATGATGGAGTTGCCCCCTCTGCAGAAAGGGACCCTGCTCCTAATGGGGTGGGTGACGGAATGGCACATTGGGATTGACCTCCATGAATTTGAAACTTCTGTAAGCAGTCTTCGCTATAGCTTTTATTACATGGGTTAGTGTGCTGAAATGACTAATTTGTAAATAATCTCCTGGGTAATGCATGCAAGAGGGTCCGTCTCTTCAATGGCTTTGCCAGGTTTTACTGCTGGTTAGTAAGGTGCAGTTGGCTTTGTAATCAGGGGCAGTTGTGTCCCTGGTCTCTTTTTGTCCCCACTTGCTGGTTACGCTAGGCCAATCATTTACCTGCTAGGAGTTTCTGCGATATCAGATTAGTGGGAAGGCCTATTTTTTTCTGGAGGTGACCAGGCTTTGATTTTTCTTAGTAATTTAAAACACCAAAATTTTAGGCTATCATATGACAGAGATCAGTGGAAGAGTTTTACACACCTCTGATTACAGTTCTATAGTGACCAAATACCTTTCATTCATTTACAGACATTCCTCTGTGTCTACGCTTTGCCTGGCAATGAGCTCGACAGTGGAGACAGTGAGGTAAGGGGGGGTCCCAGCTCCATGCTGCCTAATTAGATAGTGCCACTCTGCACTCCAGTGCATGTCTGCAGAGCGGCAGCTTGGTGCACTGGAATGGTCCATGGCCTGGCCTTGCTCCCTTGGTGATTGTAGGAAGATTGTGACTGAGGGACTATCCTCAGCCTGTTGACCAAGGAGCTGCAGACCCAATCACAGTGTCCTGTCCTTCCAGCACTGAGAGTGGCTTCCCTGAATCTTTCCATTACTCTTCTGCTTTAGTTTTCTGTTTGCTGGTGTAGCAAATTATCACAAACCAAGTAACTTAACATAACACAGACGTGCTGTGTTACAGTTCTATGGGTCAGGCATCCAGCATGGGGCTCCCTGGGCTAAAATCAGTGTGTCTGCAGGGTTGAAGCTCTGTCTGGAGGCTGTAGGGGAGCCTCTGCTTTCTTGCCTTTTCCAGCTTCTAGAGGCCGCCTTCGTTCCTTGGCTCATGGCTCCTTTCTCCATCTTCAAAGCCAGCAGTAGCACCTGGAATGCTTCCCACGTTGTATCACTCTGACCTGCTCTTCTGCTTCCCTCTTTCACTTTTCAAGACCTTTGTGATGATACTGGGCCCACCAGGATAATCCACAGATATTTCCTGTTTTAAAGTTGGCTGTTTTACAACCTGAATTCACATGCAACCTTAATTCTTCTTTGACATAAAAGGTAACATATCTATAGGATCTAGGGATTAAGATGTCAAAGAAGCATTAAGATTGCATGAGCTAAACATGAGGCTCTTATGGTTGTAGGAAAGGAGGCTCCATGATGAGGCTGTGTGACCACAGTGACCTCAGCTCTCCTTTTAGGACAGGTGTCTTTTCAGTCAGTGATGAAAGCCCTGGTTCAGTGTCCACCTGTTGTAAAAGATGAGGTCCATTCCTGTGGAAAGTGTGTGATTTTTATTTTCTTCTGTCTTGTAAAATCACACCATAACTCATTCTGAGTTTTATGGCTCAGGAAAAAAAAAACAGGAAGGAGAAAATAGGTTCCCTCCTCCTCACTCTCCATTTTTAACCTGGAAGTGTAGCCTGTCATGCAATGGTCCAAAAATAAGTCACCAGGGAAATGGATATCCCAGAGAACAGACTTGGAGAAATAAGGAGCTCTTAAGAGAATCATTGGAGCTATATTTCATCTAGAAAAAATATGATTCAATGAAAACCTATAAGAAGGACATAAACCAGAACATAATTATCCCATATTCAACAAAGAGGTATTGAGACCATGTGACAGATCTTATACTGGGAGTTGGGGTTATAGAAATGGGAGACGCATGTCTCTGCCCTCAAAGAGCTTGCAGTCTGTGTAGAGCCATAGACTTGCATGTTAAAAAGGCAGGCATGTAAATATAGTGATGTGTGCAGTAACAAGGCAATAGGAAAAGGGCTATATGAACTGAGGAAGTCAGTGATTGTCTTGCTGAAAGGGTAATGGGAGGTTTTGCTGATGTTTGAGCTGAATTTTGAAGGAAAAGAAGGGGGTCTTCAGATGGAGTGTAGGGAGATGGGCTGTCTAGACCCAGAGAACACGAAGAGCAGAGAAGCATAAGAAATTGAGGCACGACTGGGTTTGGACAAAGGTGAGCACTGCGTGGCCAGGCTGTAGTTGGGTGAAGTGTTGGTACTGCGTGAGGCATGTGGGGTACAAGTAAGCATGAGGCATTGTTATAAAAAGTCCTAAAGAAGTTTGCAATCCAGCTGGGAAGCTGGAACGTGACTGACTGACCCAGGTGATCACTGACACAGAGATGGAAAGTGAGGGGTTTCAGAGGCCAAAGAACTGAAATACTCAAAGTTAACTATTCTCATTCTTTTAATCAAAAAATATTTGTGTGTTGAGAGTGGATGTAGCTCAAGTAGTTGAGTGCCTGCTTTCCATGTACAAAGTCCCAGATTTGATCCCCGGTACCTCCTAAAAACAAGAAACAAACAAATGGTAAAACCAGCTCTCATTGGGGAGTGGGTGTAGCTCAGAGGTTGAGTGCCTGATTCCCATATAAGAGGTCCTGGGTTCAATCCCTGTACTTCCTAAAAAATACATATCTATATTTGTGTGGTGCCCTCAATGTGATAGCCCTAGTCCCAATGCTAGGACTATAGGAGCAGGTAACAGAGACAAGGGCCTTATGTCCAATGGAGGGAGAAAGGTACTAAACAAGCTAAAATAAATAAACCAAAAAAAAAAAAAAAGAAAAAACATACGAGTTCAATGCAGAAAATTTAAAATGGGTTGCCATACCCTATATAAGAGTTTTAAGTGTCCAAACTATCATAAGAAAGCCAATGTGGCCAGGATATAAGTGGAGGGCAAGTGGTTTGGGATAAGGCTTAAGAGATGGAACAAGCTCTATCAGGGCTACATAGCTCTGACTTCAATGGAAAGGCCCTGAAGGATATTAAGCAAAGAGATTGTCTGAATGTATGTATTTGTTATAATCCTTATGGCTGTTGCATGGATATCAGATTATTAGCAAGCAGAAGTGGAAGCAGGGTGGTCAGTTAATAGGCTATCATGGTAGTCAAGAAAAGAGGATGATGGTCTGGACTAGAGAGTATAAGTGATAACGAAGATAAATTAATTGATACTGATTGTAGTTTAGACAAGGAATTATGTGCGATGGCTTACCATGGAAATACTATAAAGAAGATGAGCAAAATAGAAGAATCAAGGATAAACCTTAAAACAGCTGTCTAAACCTTAGGGGTCGGATGTGGCTCAACTGGTTGGGCGTCCGTCTCCCATATGGAGAGACCCGGGTTCGATCCCCGGGACCTCCCGGTAAAAAAAAAAAAAAGGATAAACCTTAAAACAGCTGTCTTGAATGGTAGGATAGATGACCTAACTTGCCAAGATGGGGAAGACTGCAGGAGGAACAAGCCTTCAGGAAGAAAGCAAGGGTTTTCTTTTGGCCATAATTTGTCTGATATGTCTATTGGTTATCCATGAAGACATGTAAAAGTCTGTAATTCTGGGTGGAGGTTAGGACTGCAGATATAAAACCTAGAGTGTGTATCAGTTAGGAATTGTTATTGGCTGCTATTACCTAAGATGAAAATAGCAATTAATTAAAAGAGAATTTTATTTTTTCTGTTATTAAAAATGCTGCAGAGAAGGAAGTCTTGAGTTGGTTTAGTGACTCAGTGTCGTGGGGAACCTGGGCTCTTTGTGTCTTTCTTCTCTACAAATCTTATTAAGTAGTTTCAAATATTAAGTTGGCTTTGTGATCAAAAAGTGGCTTCTGCCTGAAAAATCTACAAAGTTTCTAGAGCTGATAAACAAGTTCAATAAAGTGGCAGGATATAAGATCAACACGCAAACATCAGTAGCATTTTTGTACGCCAATAATGAGTAATCTGAGAAGGAAATCACTTTGCACTGCACAATTTTATGGGTTTTGACAAAATGTTTAATGGCCTGAATCCATCATTGCAATGTCATGCAGAACAAATATGTACACCAATGTTCATGGTGGCATTATTCACTATTGCCAAAAGTTAGGAGCACCCCCAGTGCTCATCAACAGATGAATGGATAAGCAAAATGTGGTATATACATACAGTGGAATATTACTCACCTATAAGAAGGAAGGCAGTATTAACACATGGGACAACATGGATGACTCTTGAAAACTGTATGTTGAGTGAAGCAAGCAAGTCACAAAAGGACAAATATTCTATGACCTCTCTGATATCACCTAAGTAAATCGAGCAGACTCACAGAGCTAGAGTCTGGAAGATGGGTTATCAGGAGACAAAAAGGGAATAGAGTGTGGTGAGCCAGTTGCTCACTATGGGCAAAGCCTATGATAAGGTAGAAGGGAGATGGTTTGGCAGTGGATGGGGGTGATGGTGATGCAAGGATGTGAGAGGGATTGATGGTGCTGGAATGTGAGGGTGAGCAGGGTGTGGGGGGGTTGGGATGGACTATCCATGGAACTAGGGGGAGGGCTGGAGGAAGGAACAGGTGAACTCTGGAGATTTGTAGGTCTGTGGTTGAAACTACAATAGTGGGAATGGTTCTTTTTGGCAAATATGGCATGGGAGGGTTACTGGTGCAGTGCGTTGGTGGTAGGGGGGTATGTGGGCAAGGGTATACCTGGAGCATGCTTCTATGGAATATGAATCTGTTCATTTTGGCATAAGGTGTTGTGTCAGTGGGTGGAGACACACACAATAAAACAGAAAATATTAAACTCCCATCTTGGTGAGTCCTGCTACATTCTCAAATAGGGGGCAAGAACATCTCAAGTATATATGCAGTGCCTAATAAAAGAAAACAGACCAGTATGTCAAGCCCTCAATATTAATGCATATAACTATGAACCTTATTGGTCAAAAATTGAAACTATTGCATGCCATAGGTTCTGAGAGGAGGGGAAGGGAAGAATGGGTGGAACATGGGGCATCTTTGGGGCATTGGCATTGTTCTACATGATCTTGCAATGACGGATACAGGCCATTAAACATTTTGTCAGAACCCATGGAAGTATGTGGTGCAGAAGGTAAACTATAATGTAAACCACTGGCCATAGTTAGTAGCAATGTTTTGATATTTGTTCACTGTTTGTTACAAATGTAGCATACTCATATAGTATATTATTGCTAGGGGAGGATGTGGGGGCATGGGAGTGGGGTGTATGGGAATCCCCTGTATTTTCTATGTGACTTTTCTGCAACCTAAAGCTTCTCGGAAAATAAAGTGAAAAAAAAAAAAAAAAGACATTGAGCACACATACAGAAGAAATTGTCAACATATATGAATGATAGATCTTACAGTGATGAAAGGCACAATGCAAATTAAAAAAAAAAGTGTTTCTGTTTATTTTATTATTGTTATTTTTTGTTGGCTTTGTTTTTAGAGAGGGTTTGGGTTGCAGAGCAGTAGCAGCTGTGGTAGGGGAGGATCACTGGCCTGGGGCTTCAGTGGTGGGGGGATGTGTGTGTAGGGGTGCATCTGGGTCATGCCTATCTGGAGTATGAGTGTGTTCATGTGCTCATGGGATGTTGTCTTGGTGGGTGGAGACCCAAAGAATAACTGATGGCATATTGAATTCCCATCCTGGTGAGTCCTGCTACATTCTCTCTTAGAGTGGTGAGAATCTCTGTAGTACATGGCTAGTGCCTAGGCAAGGATGGCAGACTAATGCTCCAAGCCCTTGATATTGATGCTTGTACTTATGAACCTTGTTCTTGTGAAATCAAAACTTGGCCTGGTAATATATACTGCCTAAGAGTTACCTCCTAAGGACCTCCTTGTTGCTCAAATGTGACCTCTCTCTAAACCAAACTCAGCATATAAACTCACTGCCTTCCCCTCAATGTGGGACATGACTTCCAGGAATGAGCCTCCCTGGCACTGAGGGATTAATACTAAGAGCAAACTAACAATGCATTTGGAGAAAGACCTAGACCCAAAGGGGGAAATATTCAATGCAAATGAGTTTTAATGGCTAAAAAATTTCAAAGTGAGTAGGGAGGTCATTCTAGATACTATGCAAGTCTCAGGAGGATCCCACTGTCTGCTACAGTAAACTGTGCCTCAAATTAGGGTGTTTCTGTGGGCTCTAGAGACTTCTAAACACTATAGGCAGGTCAGATTATTTTAGGAAATTAGTACCCCATCAGTGGGCCTTGCCTTGGAATATATGATAACTCATCTCCTCCAGTGTATCTGAGTTAGACTCATTTATATTTTTCCTAAACATGGTTCTTCTATCCTATTTATTAGAACTTATAATTAGCACTATACCCATTAAACATATGTCCCAGAGACTTAAATCCTCTGGCTGTTCATATGCCAGGTGAGCCCTGAATCTCAGCAGAATTGCAGCCAACACCTACTCACCAGTTCATCACACCCACCCAGGACAACTGAAAAAAGGATGATGAAGGAAAACACCCAATCCAAGAAGCAGAGAGTACCTTCAGCTTCAAACAAGACAGTTCCATCCATCTGCCCCATGGGATCTAAGCTTCCTCTCAATCATAAGCAGAGTGGGCATCACCATCCCCAAATCTTCAAGATAGAGGAACAAACAAACATAAGGGGGGAATGCAACTATGGACTAAAGTAGACTTATTATTATTCTAGTAATGGAAGAACTTGTAACCAGTGGTCACCAGATGCTCTGATGGGACGGACAAGGAAGAATAGGTGTAACATGGGGCATTTTGAGACATTGGAATCATTCTGCATGATATTACAAAGATGGATACAAGCCAATTATACATTTTGTCAAACCCATGAAATTGTGCAGTGCAAAGTATAAAACGTAATGTAAAATATAGACCATGTTTAGTAGCAATGCTTCAGTAAATGTTCATCAATTTTAACAAATGTACTATGCCAATGAAGTGTTATTGGGGGAAAGTGTGGGATGGGGCAGAGGCAAGGTATATGGGAATCCCCTATACTTTCTAAATGTAATGGAAAGCTCCTTTAAAAATAAAGAAAAAAATTATTTTAAGAAAAGCTTCTGAAACTCGAGCAATCCTACCTGAGTTCCCAGGAACTATGCCAGAATGAAGAGGGACCAAAAGGATGAAAGAGGTTTTCTAGAAAGCTCAACTCAGTAACTTCCTTGTGCCAAAGGCCAGGTCTAACTGCAAGGAAGGCTCATGGGCACAGTGTAAATTTTTGATATCTAGTCACTCTGAATAAAGTCAGGATTCTGTCATGAATAAGAAGGGGAGATTGGCTGCTGAGTAGATAACTAGCCATTTCTGCTAAACAGACATTGGCAAGTAGATGCCATTTAGAGCCAAGGGAATGGGTGAGAAAATGTCGAGAGCCTGTAGGCAGAGGGGGCTGGAAGGTCTAGGCTGGGTCCAGCACCCCTTAGAGTTTTAGAGATGAGGCAGCTTTGGCAATGGAGAATGAGAAGGATCAGCCAATGTGGTAGAGAAGAAATCGAGAGTTTGTCACTGAAGCCAAGAAAAGGGTTTCAAAGAGGAGTCAATCATTTCAAATACTGCTTATTGGTCAAGTAATGTAACAATATAGAAATGGTCCCTACTTGACATAGTTGACCTTAATAAATAGAGCCTCAGTTGTGTGGTGGGCATGGAAACGTTGTTGACCTTGAACAATTTACTTGACTTCTGTGTGTCTATCTTCTCTGTAAAATTAGGATAATAGGGATAATAATGTGGCATTCTAAAATAGAATGTTTTTCTATTTGTACAGCATTTAAAAACATTCCTGTAACATAGTATAACTGCTGCTTAGAGGTGAGCCGAGAATACGGGATAAAGAGGTAGAGACAATAAACTACAGACAAGTCTTCAAAAAAGTTCAGGGAAGAGGTACAGAAAAATCAGGCTGGCAACTGGATTGTAGTCCAGGGAAGATTTTGTAATAGCAGATACTGGATGAAATAGATTTTTATGCTGTTGAAGTGAATGGATCTGAGAAAAATCATACACTGGTGCAGGCCAGAAAGGGATATCTTCTGGGGCAAAGTTGTTGAGAAGGAAGAGAAGGCAGGATTCAGAATAGAGCCGAGAAAGCTGGCCGGTTGGCCCTTGATAAAAGCAGGAAAGCTTTTTTCTCATAATGGAGGGAAGGAAGAGAATATGGATACAAATAAGAACAGACAGTGCTTTTTGGTGATGGAAAGGTGAATCTTATAACTTCTATTAACTCCAGGAGGAATGTAGCAATAGCATCATTCTGGGTGGGAGTGGGGTGGGGGGGGGGAGAAATTATGATGTGGTAATTTCTGGTATTTTGGGTAATCAATAGTTTAAAAAGGATGATATGGTTGTGTAATTTGGAATATTTGAATGCCCATATATGATATGTATCCATGAATCCAAAGTGAAGCCAGTTTGTACAGTTAGGTGTTTTCCTATTTCCCCTAAAAAAAAATACATATATAGCTTGAGTGTGGGGTAGAGCAGTTAGGTGTTAGGTTTGGGGACTGGACAGAGTTATCAGCTTTGACAGGCCTATAGGAACAGGGCCGAAGGGGCACTTGGACTTGACTTGGAAGGATGAACAGGAGTCAAAATGCAGATGGTCATTCTTGAGAAGTGTAGGTGTAGAGAAATGGGGAAGAATAGCAGTAACTTCAAGGGCAAACCAGACTTTTTGGATTGAAGGACTTGCATATGAAAGAAAAGGAATTTGGGGACTAAAAATGTTAAGATAGGAGCAGACTGAGAGGGGTCTTGGAGAGGCTGTTGAGTTCAAACTTTTCCCTAAAGCATAGGGAGGAGCTGTGAAAGATTCTTGAGATCCAGTCTAGGAATTGGAGTAAGCAGGCAGAGGATGGGGTGATGCCAGGATTTAGTGCAGCCCCTGTGGAGATTGCTGCTATCTAAAAGCTGGGCTTAGCTTTAAGTTCACAAGCTCTGGTAGGAGCCAGTGAGGGTGGAAACAGGGCATCATTTACCTGGGTGAGCTTGAATGAATAATATCATGAGACTGTGCGACTGTTTAAATCTGGCCCACCCTCACAAGAAAGGAAACAAACATTCTGTACAATTTCAAGGCCTGATAACCAGGAAGAGACTCTCTTATGAATATAGGCACGGAATTCAGTGAGGAAATAAGCTCAGTAGAGAAAAACAGAAAGTTAAGTACAGAAACATTGAATTTACGATATCAGATAAGTATCGCATGAGATAAATAAATTTTGAGGTATGAAAATGAGGTATGAAATTAAGTTGATGAGATGGGGCTGGAGCTCAGAGAGAAGAAAGAAAGGTTCAAGAAAGCACTTTGACAATCATTTATACAGAAATATTATTTTACCATTCATATCTAACCATTCATTAATTAAGTGTTTACTCAATGTCTCTCATGTACCAGACATCATACCAAGTGATGGAGATCGAGTTGAATGTGGCAGTATCCCTGATCTCCAGGAGCTCACCATCTGTACTTTGGGAAGCAAACAGATAATCTATAAGCAATGCAGTGAATGCATTGACAGTCAACACCAGGAGAGAGAATGATATGTTCAAGGAAGGGCAGAGAAAGTAGCTACACATGCTAGCTACACATTTATTAGGCATTCTGCAATTTAATATATGTAATCTCATGCAATATATGTAACACCAGCACTTACTCTGTTTTTCAATATATGGAAACTGAGTCTCCAGGAAGAGAAATTTCTTTCCCAAGGTCACACATCAGTAAATGATAGATCTGAGAGGTGAATCCAGGTATACCTTCCCAAAGAGCTGGTATTCTTTCAGGTGTCTCTTTTTAACTGTAGACCAGTCTCTCAACCTCAGGACTGTTGACATTTGGGACTGGGTAATTCATTGTTGTGCATTATAAGATGTCTTGTAGCATCCTTGACCTCCACCCACTAGATGCCAGTAGCACTCCCCAAATAAAAATGTCTCGAGACATTGCCAAATCATTATATCCCCCCTAAATCTTCTCCTCTTGTAGTATAGATTCTGTACACCATCACTAAGGATCATTCATCATTTAAAACAGAAACTTGGGAGTCCTCCTAGACTCCTTCTTTTACTTTTCTCTCCACAACACACCCATCTTTTCATCTGAAGCATCTCTTGGATTGGTTCTCTTCTCTCAAGTCCACTCATTGCTACCCTCATCCAGACCTTCTTTATGTCTTCCCTGATCCCTTGCAGGAGTGCAATCCCTTATCTTCCTGCTCACATTCACCTCACTTGCATGCATTCTCCATATGGCCACCATATTGGACTTTCTAAAATGCAGATATATTGCTGGATTCTGGACTCTTCTAACCTACTGTCTTCAGGATAAACGTCAAACCTTCTGGTATAGCACAAGGCTCTTTTTACAACACCATCTGGGGTTGTATTTCTAGCTTTTGACTCACAATTTCCATGCTTGGGCCTCAGGAGACTCTTGGCATTCATTCTCTGACCAAATCTGCCCTTTCAGGCTATTAGGACTTTATTCAGGATGATCCTTCTGCATTTATTGGCATTTTTGTTTCAACTCTGTACGTCAAAATTCTAAGAAACATAAACAATGAACCCTAAGGTAAACCATGGACTGTAGTTAATAGTACAGTTATAAAAATGTGCTTTCATCAGTCGTAACAAATGTACCACAGCAATGCAGAGTGTTAGTAATAGAGCAGTATGGAAATCCTGTATTTTATGCATGATTGTCCTGTAAACCCACAACTTCTCTAATTAAAAAAAAAATGATTCTAAGAAATCTTCAAGGATTAGTTTAAATGCTACCTCTTCTTTGCAATTTTCTTCAATGCCATCTCCATACCTTCTCCTTTCCTGAAGGATAAGTCCATTCCCATTTTGTTTGTACTTCCACCTATGGTTATATTTATTTCAAATCAGATGCTTAATTAATATTGAATTGAGTTGAATTGAAGAGTGTGATCATCATGATTTAAATGACTCATATTTTCATAGACTTGCACTAATTGCTTAAGATGACATTCATGTGTCAAAATAAAACTGATGTATGAACAATAAGGTTTAATTGATAGAAGCAAATGTAGCAACTGCTGTATAAGAACAGCTGTAATAATGTCGTTGGACAATCTGAAGCCGCGGTAAGAGCATGGGTAAGGGCATCAGAGAGATTTGGGTCTCACTTGCAACACTGTGATCTTTGGCAAGTTGTTTCACCTTATAATAGGTAAATTAGGAAATATACTTCCCCCTGGAAAAGTCAAATCAGATGATATGTAAATGTACATATATATGCATTTATATTTTATCCATATTCATATATATATGCATGGGGATATATTTGCATCTAAGCTATCTATCTAAACATCTATCAGTGAAATGTTGATCTATATGAAATATCTATCTGCATATGTCTATTTATAGCTATCTACTTATCTATCTATTTATTGCTCTATGTATCTATCTAGGAAAGTGCTTGGTACACAAGTACTTGGCAATGGTTCATCTATACATATCCTCCTTTTTGTATAAGTAATGTTCCTTCCTGAACTTGAGAGGTGGCTGGAGGTATGGGATTAGTGTTTGTGTATATGTTTGTGTATCCTTCATGAGGAAGATGTATTTAGATAAGATATAAAACTCTCTCCCAATTGCCCTTTTCCCCTGTATCCATTTCCTCCTCCTCTATTGAATAATATCTCCAGCACACATAATAAGGGGTGTCTTCCTCTGTTTCCTGCCTCTTTTTCCTCCCCTACTGCAGCCTCACCCATGTTTGTCCGGCCCTGGCATTAACCCCATGCTACACTCTAATGAGATAATTTGGAAATATTTACAAGTTTATTACAAGGTGGGGCTAAGGAAGATGGCTGGCGAAGTGCCCTGGGATTAGCAGAAGCAAGGACGTTTTGCGACTCTAGGCCTGAAGAAGCCAAAAGAGGGAACACCTATCAATATAGAGAGAAAGATGGAGAAGGTCAGTAGACAGGAGCTATGCATGGCTTTATTAGAGAAATGCAGCCTCGCCACCCTGCAACCTGGTAGAGCAGGTAGGGGAGTTCACACGCCCTCTGCCCTCAAATCTCCTTCATTTGCCTCCCATTAGCTTTAGCCAAGCAGAAACCAGAGGGGGGTGGTCCACTGAAAGATTCTGTAACACCAGCTTCCTAGGGTATAGAGCAGGGAGAGAAGGCTATAAAATGGTGTGGAGAGCCAGGCATAGTGTGGTGTGTGCATGCCTCTGTGGCTTCATCCAGAGTGGAAATCAGAACAGGGGAGAGAAAAGGAGAATGTTCTATTCCTTCCAGCTGTACTTACTGAACTTTTATTTATCCTTCAGCTATCAGCTTCCTTGTGGAAGTCTTCACTAACCCTAAGTTAGGTTGACCTTTTTATTATAATTCTTGTAACTCAAAGTTCCTCTCCTTCTAAGAGTGTATCACTGTTGCAGTTGTGTGTGTGCATTTATGTGCATAGGTGTCATTATTTCATCATCGTTTCTCTCTCCCAGTTGAACTGCAAGACCAACAGAGTCAAGGTCTGGGTCTGACTTTCCTGAATATTTTTCATTGTTTGGCCCAGAATATAGACTCAGTAATTATTTGTTGAATAATTTAGTGAAATATTTAACATTTACAATCACATATTACTGTGGTAGGCACTTTATTAGAGTTATTTATTTTCTGTTCTCATAACATTTTGAGGTATAAGTAAGCTCATTTCAGAGGGAAGGAAACTGGGATTTTAAGAGTTTCGATAATTGCCTTAGGATTAGGAGATTAGGAAAGCACTGACTGGTTTTAATGAGACAAAGCAAGGTTTATATGATCCGAACCACAAACAGCCACTGATAGAATTAAAGCTGAAGAGAGAATACGTAAGAGAAAGTGGGCCCCAATGCTGCCTCAGAAAGTTCGCGGTATCTTGAAGGTGAGAAGGAAAGTGATAAATGCTACAACCAGTGAAAATGCAAAACAATGCACTGAACAATGGCAGAGGAGTCCAGAGAGGACTTTGTGAGTAGTGCCTCTTCTGCCTGGGGAGGCTAAGACAGGCATCTTACCCAAGGTAACTCTTGCACTGTTGTATTAGATAACAGCGAGGGGAAGCGGCTGTGGCTCAATCAGTGGGGCTCCCGTTTACCATATGGGAGGTCCCGGGTTCGGTTCCCAGGGCCTCCTGGTGAAGGCAAGCCCGCCCGCATGGCGTGGTTAGCTGACCCAGCGAGCACAAGCAGCAAGGGGGGGATAAATGAATAAATAAATAAAATCTCTAGATAACAGCGGTTTGGCAGGTGGGTAATCATGGCTACTCCATCTAAGGAAGTGGTGCACACAAATATGGAGGCTTGGGGGGCCCTGTAGCCCTGTAGGTGTGGCCAATAGCTTTGTGGACTTGTATGTAAGCAAGTGGGTGGAGAACACGTGGATGGAGAAGAAGCTGGACAGGTGGGCAATCCCTGGTAATGGGGAATCTATACATCATGCCAGTGATTGTCTTGTTGATGGCAGAAAGCCATGGGGCCGTTTTTAAGCAGGAGAAATTTGGTGTGACGTGAGGAGTTGGAATGGGTGAGGAGTGGGTACACCCTAGAGTGAACATCAGGTAAGGGTGAAGCAATAAGAGGCAAAGGGGGAGTGGGTGCATATTTTGGGGGAATATATTATAGGTGAAGCTCTGAACATACTGAGGTAGACGTGGACATGGATGGTCCATGTGGAAATGTCCAGTTCCCAAATTCTATCCAAATTTTAAGGGTATACAGTCAATAATGATAACAAACTCAGAAGCAGGCTGACCCAGATCTCAGTGTTGGGATGATTGCTCACTTCTTCAAATTCAGGATAAATTCACCATTGTGAAATTGGCACTCTATTCCCTGGAAATATGCTCCCAAGTTCACCACATAGACACTGTTTTTAATTCTGCAATCACGCTTGGAGAGAGGCCATCCTTCAATTTAATTTGATTCAGTCAATATTTACCAAAGGTCAAGTCAGGTTAATGCAGTTAATATAGTAGGTTTCACAGAGAAGAATACTGAAAATGAAAGGTTGGACTTTCTGGTTTTCAATAGTTTATAATCTAATTGGAGCCAAAAATAGAGATGAAGAGAACATATCTTTTAATAGAATGCATTGTCTGATATGAAACATATTTAAGAGAGCAGTATGTTTTATTTTATAGATTTAAATGTCCCAGAAAATTTTTATAAAGTAAATTAGATATTTCTGTGGATTTCCATTACACAATGAGAGACATATGCCACTTGGGAAGGAGTTATTGCTGGACTATGTCAGAGCCTTTCAAGAAGATGGAAATGAGGACACTCTTCAATGTCTTGGCCTGGAAACAGCCACAGACAGTTCATTCCACACCCCTAAAGGCGGTGTGATGGTTTGAAGCTGTATGTGCCCCAGAAAAACATGTTCTTAAGTTTAATCCTTTCCTGTGGGTGTGAACCCATTGTTAAGTATGACCTTTTGATTCAGCTACTTCAGTTCAGTTTGGTTTGGGCATGGCCTATCAGGATTGGTTAATTGTACGAGCGGAGAACTTTATAAGCAGAATGAAATTCAGACAGAGAGAGAGAAAAAGCCACAGAAGCAAGAAGTTGAAATTCAGTGGACCCAGAATAGGGGAGGCCACCATGTGCATTGCCATGTGACAAGTTAAGGACCAAGAATTGCCAGCAGCCAGCCCCCATATGCCTCAGCCTTGGGGAGAAAGCCTCCTCTTGAAGTTGTCTTGATTTGGACTTTATTTTAGCCTCAAAACTGTAAGCAAATAAATTCACATTTTTCAATCTGACCCATTTCATTGTATTTGCTTGAGCAGCCTAGAAAACTAAAACAAGGGGTCTGCTGAACTCCTGTGGATTCACCATGTGCAGTGCTCCTGACTGGGCTACAAAAGTTTGTGATGTTGTCACTGAGACCTGTGACAGAGCTCTGTAGAATGGGTGATTTTTCCCTGAGCCTATAAACTTAAGACCCTTTATTTTAGACAGCCAGGGCTTTCAAGTCAATGCTAACTGATTTCCACATCCGATACCCTATGTTGATTTTGTTTGCTTGCTCATGCTTTCCCTGGGGAAGGTGGGAGTTCCAGTACTTCTGTCTGAGCATCTGTAACCTAGGGAAACAGGATATGCCTTCTCACTTGGAACACCAAAGTCAAGGCCAGTTCTACAGTAGGGGATATCAGGGTCTGAACTAGGGGTGGACAGCTTTGCTTTCAGGCCATCAGCCAGGAAGGCCCTATGTCCCAAGGTCTCTGATGAGGGCTGATCTTCTACAAGTGGAGCATGGGGTACTTTTATTTATTTCTGCCATGAGTCATTCCTCAGTGAAGAGGCAGAAGCCATTCCCTCCACCCACACCCAGATAGAGAGCTGGCTGGGAAATTACACCTCGGCAGCAGAGGACACGATGTCTCTGCATCAAGCGTCAGAAGTGCATGATTCTGGTGATGACACACGACACGTGACTGAAAATGGAGTACGTCTGTGGACTGACCAGAATTACTGGTTCTTTTGAGGCAGCAATAAACAGATGAGAAA
This sequence comes from Tolypeutes matacus, assembly GCA_026826555.1. Lineage (NCBI taxonomy): Eukaryota > Metazoa > Chordata > Mammalia > Cingulata > Chlamyphoridae > Tolypeutes > Tolypeutes matacus. Next base: position 27,047,735 of record JAKSZT010054489.1, on the reverse strand, counting down.
GTATCCATTGAGTTCTTGGGTTTAAATGAGGAGGAGACCTGCAGAGAATACATGCTTTCTATCAGTCTGTTGATTTTGTACCACAAGCCTATGGAGATGAGCAGACAGCGCTAATTCTGCTGGACTCAAGCCTCTTTGTAGATGTTAAAGTCACTGCTCCTGTGCATAGAATGATGCTGTGCCCCTCCTAGGACACAGATGGGGTCAGCTCTGTTCCTCCCCTCACTTCCTCACCCTATATTTTTAAGCTTTTATTCTTGTTCAGCCTATTGGTTTAACCTGTGCAGGACTCTTCTGGGTGCTAGCGCCAACCGCAAGATTCCCCACAGGAAGCATGCATGTGTAGGGACGGCACCTTCCGCTCCAGCATCTGGGAGCTGGCTGAGAGTCACTGCCATCGCATAGTACTTGAAAGCGTCAGATGAACTCTTGAGTTAAAGCAGATGCTGGTGCGCAGGAGAATGCAAATCTGGAAAGAATATGTCAACCGCCACTTTATATTTGGGGAAGGAAACCCTCAGGTCCGAGAAGGTAGATTTTTTTTTTCTTCTTAGAGTGATCAGTTAGAAGACAGCATGGTGCTATGGGAAGTCATTTGAAAGATATGTTTTTTCATTTAATTATATTAAATCCCAAATATTGTTGAGAATCATTTACAAGTGTTTTGAATTAAAAAAAAAGTTTCCCTAGGCATTGTTCCATATTGGCAAACACGTTTGCTTCAGTTCGCTTAGGCAAATGGGGTCAGTTGCGATGGGCGAGCTCCGTGTATCCAGATTTTGGATTTCAAATTTCTGTTTTTTAATTTGTCTGACTGAATCTAAATTATGTTAAGGTTTTTTTTTTCTGTTTTTTTTTTTTTTTTAAGCAAGGGCACATTTAGGTTTGAAAGTAAAGCTCATCTCTTTAAAGGCACAGGATGACATTAAATGGACACAAATGGAATTATACAGAACAATGTTAGGGTTTGGATGCCCATCCCCCCTCTGCTCTTGACATTTTTCTCCCGTGATAAATAGCAGTTACGTTTTCAAAACATTGATAGCCTGTTTGTTTTTTTGAATATCTTCCTGATACAAATTCCATTTCGGACAGGATTCTCTACATTAGTGGTTTGCATTAAATATTTTTTGGGTTGGGAGATGCAGCCATCTCACCTCCTACAAAGCCAGACATTGCTGCAGCTGTGACCTCGACTGAGTCTCCGTGGGAACACGCTGGCTAAACTGACGTGTCCTTCACAGGGCTCTAGGATCCCACAAGGCAGTCCATGCTAGTGCTGCTTGTAACCCTATCGTGAGAGGGGCGTGATCTATCAATTTATCAGCTGATGAACAGAATCCCAAAGAGTAAGTTAACGTGTCCAAAGCTACATTGCTGGTGAGGGTTGGAACCAGCACATTTCATTTTATAATTTTAAGTGCCAGCATTGACTATATTGCATTGTTTGTTTGCATCCACGTCTCCCTCATGTGTAGTGTGGGACCAAGATACCATATAAATCTGTATTTATTGCAGTCGCTGTTTCAGAATTGGGGAAGAATAAATGTCATAGTAAGAATGGAAAGGGATCTTTTTAAAAAGGAGTAAAAAAGAACGAACGACTGACTTATGGAATGGTAAGCTAAGCAAAATCTGAAGGTGGGAGAGTGGGTGTCAATATTTCACCTGCCCTTGGCTTTAATATATACGTTTGGGGGTTTGATAGCATCCGGTGATTCAGTCTCCATCCCATGAGTCTTAACCGGTTGTGGAGCAACTCAAGAAGTTATATGTAAATAGAATAGAGGAGCATGTTGATTAATGATAAGGGTGTAACAGAATGACACCTCTTACCACCTCTGTGCTCCTAGACTTTGGAAGACACCTATGGGGAGTTTTGGACCCCAGGCAGACACCCAGACACTTCAGGGCTAACTACATCCTGCTTCCCAACCCGGCCACCAGCAGAATAGAGAGCAACAGAAGCCTGAGCCCAGCCTGCACCGTCCTCCCCATGCCACAGGAACGTGGACTGGGGGCTAGTCCAAGTGCTTGATACAAATCATCTCACTAAATGCTCGTGGCGGACTCTGAGGACATGGCCACTCTTATCTGCAGTCTACGTGACAATGACCACGGATGAATCTGGTGGCTAAACCAAGAGAGTATTGAAGCAGCTCTTGCCTCATCCCAACACTGTTAATGAGGCACTTTATGAGAACCCACTATGTGCTCACTGGGCATCACCTGAGGTGGGATGGAGAGGGCAGCGTTGGGCCAGTGATGGTCCTTCTCTGATCCTGGAATCTGATGTCTGGCTGAGGGTCTCCTCCACCTTCCCTACCTGTGCTTCCCAAGGCCTGAGCACGTGGAGATGCCACATGCTGGGCTATCAAAAGCTCTTCCATTAAAAGACATTTGTCATATATGTCTCCCCCTCTGACAGTTTAATTGGGGCAAATTTTGGAAATATCAGAAAGATTATTCAAGAGGTTTTAAATGTCTCACACAAGAGCCTATAATAACTTTCCCAAATGGCAGGAAAATGAGCAAGCAAGGTGGTCTTTCCACAGATGACATGTTCCTAGCTCCTTTTCTCCCCACCCCGTGCATTTTAACATAACTGACAGACTTCATCTTCAAGCTTAGACATCAGCAAAACACAGCCCACTCTAGAGACGATTAGGTCCAAATTCTTTCACTCCCAGAAACTTTCCATTCTAGTTTTTAACTGCTTACCTGATTTCATATGTAAGGCTCACAGTTTCTTTCATGGCTGATGGTTGCATTATGTCCACAGTAGCACTCTGTTTGCCTGGCAATGTCGAGGAAGAGAAGGGACACCCAGAGTTTCCCTTTTAGACCAGAGAGCAGAGGAAATAAATATGGGCTGGAGTTATGAAATATTTTCTTTACTTGAAACTTCCCCAAGCAGAAAGCAAGTTGGTCTCTAGACCACCACACTGCTCCCTGCCCCCACTCCCCAAAAAAGATCTTCCCAATTTCAGGATGCTAATCCTGGAGGTGAGGCCATGCTCTGGTTACTTTGATTAGAATGATCTGGAAACTTTAGAAATGCCTGAGACAAAACTGGCCAAAGCATTTCATATGCACGTCATTCTCCGGCAAATGCAATAGCCCCTGGTAGGCAGGTTCTCACCCCTCCCCCATCTCACCTACACCCACACCAGCTGTGAGCCATCTGCCCAAACTCAGAAACTTCAGTCATACAAACGACCCTGCTTCCTCTGAGGCTGGTGGGAGAAAGGAGGACGGCTGTGCCTGATGCTCGCTGACGAGACTCCACAGGTTTGCTGAGCTGCACATTTCAGCAAGCAAAGGCTGGCTCTGATCCCCTTAATACTTCCATGGTATAGAAATGGTGGTCTGTACTAATATCCACCCAGTGCTCTCCTGTGCCATGTTTGTGATGCAAAGGCATATGAGTTTCCCTCTAATATATCTGCGAGGACATCTTCTCAAAAAATTCCAACAGGTAGAATGTCAGGATTGAAAAGAAAAGTGCTTGGCTCTGGGGAGGGGAGGGCTGTTGGCTTTGGCAGGGCCTGCAGAGGGGTCCATTCTGTTCCTTCGGGGGCGGCACGCCCTCCACCTTGACACGAGGGGCACAAGGATTGCGCTCGCCTTGCCGAAGAACGGTGGGCCCAGTTGTTAAATTCCATCTCTTCCCATGAAAAAGGGAGAAGTCATTATCTGGCTGTTCCAGGGTTCAGGCCACATTTGGGGGTTTTCCAAGAGTTCTCATAATAAAAAGGATTGTTTATAAAAACGAATATTGTCATGTAATGATTTAAACTGTGAACTCTCTCCTGAGAGCTGGCCAACTTGGAAGTGCTCCGTCAACCTTCCTTTCCGGGCAGTGATTGTTCACAGCACGCTTGGCTGGGCCAGCGCGGTATCCAGGGATATCCACTTCTTCTGCTGGAGGCAAAGCCTCTGCCAGTTGTTACCATCATTCATCAGTTTCTATGCTGAAGTGTGCTTGGAACCTCTGAGGACACCTATATATTAAAAAGCTATTTGAAAACATTTCCTCTGTTCTTGTTCCTATTTGAAGCAAAATTAGGATTGATTTGTACAGCCAGGAGGCAGGCAGGGACCGAAAACAAAGCTGTGGTGGGAAGGAATTATGAAGGCGGCCGATATGTGTTGGAAAATATCAAATAGTCTGTCAAATGCAGCCAGTTGTCAGTTTGCGCATTCGCTTCTTGATTCTCATTTTCCCAGGGCAGGACTTCAAGCTCTGGGAGTTGGTGGGTTCTTTGGGGGCAGCTAGAAGGAGAAGAGCTGGGGGCGGGGGTTTGTCCCCAGGCCCCTTGACCCCAAACTCGGTCTTTGGCTACAGATCAGAGACCCAATAAGGAAGTGTTGGTTTCTTAGGGATCCACACATAAGATTCCTAATTGCTGGGACTCACTTCTCTCTCTCTGGAATCTACATTTTAGATAGTGAAGATGAGGCTGAGGAAGGAGTCATAGCCAGTGTTAATGGAAAAAGTCACCCCATCTCGGAACCATTTTACAGCTTCCATCCCAGTTGGATCCCTAGAGAAATCCCTAGCTGTTGAGTGAACAACTTGCATTCTGAGGTCCTAACAGAAAAATCTTTTTCTCCAGGAAGGTGTCCCTGCACTTTTAAGTGTTCAGACAGGAGCTCCTCTCAGCTTTTATCGCCACAGGTGCTTCCCTATAGCAGGCCTCAGTTAGCTTTATGGTGATGGTGTGTTTTATAAAATTCTGTCTTCCTTGCTGGTTGGTGAGCTCTGGGAGCAAAGGGGCCCGTGCTTATATTGATAGCTGCCTGTTCTCAGTGAGGAGCACGAGACCTGACCTAGGTAGGGTAAGTCCTCAATGCAGATGTGTTCAATGGATGGACAATCTGCTCTCCATTTTATTGAAGAAGAAACCAAGGTCCCAAAGTTTCCAAAGTCAAGCATCTTGATCAAAGTCGTGCAGCTGGTAATTGAGAGGGCGAGGATATACACCTTTCAATACCTGAGTCCAAAGCACATGCCCTTTACACTGCATTGCTCCATGAAGGAATCAAGAAGGAAGGCAAGCTGAGCCATGTACCCTGAGCCCTGAACATGCCCAGACTTGAAGTCTGATATCTGTGGGCCTTCCTCCGTCACAGAAGGTGCTGTCCACACTTTATTACAATTGTTGACTCCCTGCTCCACTGTGAGCTCCTTGAGGGCAGAGATGGGCTACCTGTGGTTTGCATCTGCAGATCCCAGCACAGGTCTCGGCCCCTTACGTTCCAGAAGTACCTGCCAAGTGAATCACTGCAGGACCAGTGAACACAAAGAGAGGAGAAAAGGGGAAACAAAACACAATTTATAGATGTGTAAGTTGCTACCGTCAAGCTAACTGTATTGGCCCCCGACTTCTTTCTTGTTTGCTGGAAAGTTCTGCTTCTCCCCTGGTTCCCATTGTTCTATAATCTGTATTTTATTCACTCCATTTTGTGCGCATTTTTCTATTTGCCCATATCTGGAATTGGAATGTTCCTACAACCATCAGCATCTTAGATTCAATGGCATAGAGTATATTTTCCTGATTTGACTCCAATATTTAGAGCCCCACATTTGCAAAGCTCCCTCTGTGTATCATCTGCATTTTCTTGGCCGTGACCAGGGGCTGACCCCTGGGGGTGCAGACCAAGTACTCAGTTGGCAGTGCCTGGACGCAGGCCAGGAAAGATCCGACAGGACGAACAGGGACAGAATGGAGGGGTCAGTTACAGGAGCTGTTCCATGGGCCACGTCTCAGAGTATCTTCCAGGGATACACTCCATTCACTCTTGACTCACACTTGCTAATTTTCAGTGCCTTACACTTTGCCGTTTTAGAAAGCACATCTTCTCTATCTTTAAGTCCCTGTTTGTAAAAGCCATGATATCAGAAGACAATGTATGAGGACAGCATGAACTGCTAATTAGAATATGGGTGGCAGAGAAAGTTGGAGATGGAGTGGGGATCAGATTAGATTCGTTACCCATTCAGTAGCTATGATTTCCTGGACACTGTGCCAGGAGCTGGAGTGTGGGTTTGGCACAGGCTTCAGTGTCCCCTGATGGAAGTGTGTCTTGTGCAATTATACCCTTAAGGCATGGACTGGAAATACCGATTTTGGTGTGGTTGGCCTGAGGTAATAACTGGAACCACAGAGAAGGCTCAGCTTGCCTACTAAGGGTATTGAGTAGGGGCCATGGCTAGGACCCTACAGGAAGGCCAGGATTCTGAGTGGTGCAGAGACAGCAGCCTGCAAGAGAGAGCGAGGAGTAATAGCCAAGAGAGAAGGAAATTGAAAGTCACCAAAGCAGGAAATGTTATTAGGACCTGCTAACTTTCTTTTGGCCCCGTTTACCATGGATCACACAGTTTGACAAGATGTATGTTTACGGGTGGGGGTAATAAATATGTGACTATGTAAACACATGTACATAAACATAGGCGTAGAGCTGAAAGCAGCACAGCTGTCAGTGGGCTTCTGGTTAACACCCTGCCAAGTGCAGGGGTTCGTTTGCTCTAATGGGGACAGTCTTTCACAGCTTCAGGGACTGCACACTGGGTCTGTCTTCACAGAGGCGCTGTAGACTACTTTTAATTCTCAGTGGGCTGAGTTTTTTTTTTCCTTTTTTATGTGAGATGATGTATGGTGTAATTTTTCTGTAAAGGCAAATCTAAAACTTCTCTAAAAAAAAAAGTTTCTTATTACAAAAAAGGGGAATAGGAAAAGCAATGTCCAAATGGCCTTATTTCCTCCCAGATGTTGTGCTTCACCATGGGGCTTAGCGAGAGGAGCCTTAGAGACCAAGTTCCGTTCTGAATTTACTGTGCAGCCCTTTGGGTAGGTCATATCACCACTCTTGCCTCGGGGTTTGCATATGTAAGGAGGGCCATTCTGCAGCCGGGGCCTAATTTCGTAGACTAGCTTTTGGAATTTTATGTATTTACAGGTTGCATTTAGAGAAGAGTTGTGTGGTCCTCTGTAGAGTAGAAACTAATTGCATTGCTAGCCTTTCTCTAGAGCAGGGGTTCTTAACCTGTTTTGATCCACAGACCCCTTTGCCGGTCAGGTTAAAACCACAGATCCCTTACTAAGTCCACACTATACTGTGTATTATTTAATAAACATATTACACCTGCACCAACACGTCCCCATGAGAATAATGTTTTGTTTTTTGTTTTTCTTAATTTCAATTCAAGCTCACGGGCCCCTCATTGAGAACCCCTGCTCTAGAGGGATATATAAGAAACTAGCAAGATGGATTGCCTCAGAAAAAGGGAAACTTACTAGGTGGGAAGGAAATTTGCTTTTAACTGTATCCTTTTTCACTCTCCAATTCAATTTCCTTGTGTATGTATCTTTATCTCTTGTAAATAAATATTTAAATAAATACTAAGTTTATCTAAGTAACTTGAGGAAAAGTAGCTAATATATATGCAGGTGGCTATGTAAAGTGCTTGGCATTTAGTGAGTGATCAAAAAGAGTTAGTATTCTTCCTCCAGCCCGGCCCTGGAGGCCCATACATAAGGCTCCCCAGGCGTTTTGCACTCCAGATGTAATCCAGGAGCCTCACTGTTGTGCTTTGGCCAGGATGACCTTTCACAGAGCTCCCTGGCCACATTTAGGTCATTGTTTGATTGACAACCACGCCTCAGTACATCTGCCTCCACCCAGTCGGCCCCATCAGTGTCTCTTATCTATTGCCACAAAAATGCTGCTTGACAAACAACTTCAGATCCTCAGGGACATATGTTCCTCCTGTATCTGGGATCTGCTGGTTTGACTGGAAAATTCTGTTGATTTTGACCGAGCTCACTCACATCTCGAGTTTGCTGGACTGTCCTTGACTGAGGCAACTGACCTAACACCTCATCTCCTCTTACCTCTAGTCCTCCATCAGACTACTGCCAGCATTTCCTCATGGCAATTACAGTGACCTCGAAATAACCAAGCCCTGCCGTTGGAGTATCTTTCATTACTCTGCTTGCATCACATCTACTAACTTGGCCAAAGCTAGTCACACAGTCAAACACAGTGGCAGGGAATTCTATTCTGCCAGGGTTTACCCAGTACACCTATTTGAAAGGATTCTCCAGACCACAGAGTATTCTCAAATGAAGGTTTTATCTGAAGGTTAAGGATATGTACTGCAAAAGAAAGAGAGATTAGGCAAGCACCAGGGGTCAGAGAGACACTGCATGCTTTCAACGGGTCTGGAGTGGGGCCTCTATTTTGCAAGCCCCCAAATTATGCCAAGGATCACACTCAGAGCAGCAAGGGAATAAATGCATCACTGGGATAGGAATGCAGTTCCAGAGATTTTAGAGTTATATAATGAGATCACAAATCAGGGCAATTGTGGAAAAAACAATAAAATCAATAGTGCTTGACACCTGTTAGGACAGTGATACTTTTTCATTATTTTGGGGCACAAGGTCCTTCAATAAATTTATGAAAGCTCTGAAACCCCTTTCCCCATGAAAAATGTATGCCTTTCACACAAACTGCCAGTTTTGCACTTTAGGGATGTCTGATGCCAATCCAAAGATGCCCTGTAGGATCCATGCCTCCCTGATTAAGAAGTGCTGACAGGGAATACAAAATGCCTGGGGAATGTGGGTACTAGAACTTGGAGATGGAAGCACCACTGACTAGGACAGGAAGTCTGGAAGTCCATTTCACAGTCTTCTTCAGGTTACAGTTAAGACATGTGCCATTTCTTCTTCCTCAGATGATGATGCGCTTTGGAAGGCCTTGAAAAAAATTGCTTGTAGCACTGGAAGGTTCAGCAATGAGGTTTATGTTTTCCTCATCCTAGTGTTAGAATCTCTTTATTCAGGCACAACTTTGCTCCTGCTGTTCCCTCCTTACATGTCTCTTACGAGAGATAAATGGGTTTTCTTTTCACTTTTGATGTGTAAGGAAAGACAATAATTCCTTTCTCACCACTCAGCATGAGCACCAAACCAGCTGTGATTACGGTCAGACCTTCGAGCATGTGCGCTGAGTTGGAAGATCCAAAAGCAGTCCCAATAATTTTTCCTGATAGCCTTCTCAACCTGAGCAGACTGCACAGACTGACCTCTTCCTAATGTCCAGTGGATCCGTTTATTCGAGGAAAGAAAACAAATTCATGGTTCTCAGACCCTCTGCATTTTTCCTCCCCTCCCCTCTGTCCTATTCCATTAGAAATCCCTTTTGCATCATTCATTGCCAACAGCCCCAGGTTCTCTCCTGTGTAAGAGAGATGACTGTCTCTGAGGTTTTCCTTGACGCTATTTGTGGCTCTGTCCTTTCCTGTATCTGCCTGAATCTCTACTCTCCACAGTCTAGCTTTCCAGAAAGAATTTACTGGATTTGATAGTGGATTGAGTTTGGGAATTGCAGGAAGGAAAATTGCAGAAGTAATTTTCTGGTTTCATCTACTTGGGATATCTGGTGGTTCCATTTAGTGGGATGGGAAAGCACCAAAGGACTAGATTCAAGGGTTAGAGCTGGGACCCAGGCCCAGGGTGTGGGGATGGGGGAAGCTTTCTCTGAATAGCAAGGAGAAGGACTTTTCTGCCTTAAAAAGAGAGGCGAGAACAGATGAGGTTTAAATGGAGGGAATGGAAGGTAGTATCCATACTAGGGCTTCTCTTTGTCTGATGAAGGTGAAAGAACATGCTCACAGTGAAGATCGTGTGTATTGGCTGGGGTGGGATGAAGGAAGAAGAAGGAAAGTTTGAGAAAGAAAAACTTCTGTCTGAATTAGTGATTTTGGAGGCAGGCTCCGAGTGTGACTGTGGGAGTTGCTGGCCGAGGCTGTGTGGAGGGATGGGTGGAGATGACAGGGTCAAACCTGAGAACACAGTGCTCCACCTGGATGCTGAAACCACCTGAGCTGCTGGCAAGAGGCAGGGTCAGAAAGTCCTAGCTGGGCCCACATCTCCAGGGGATTAGAGGGAGGGTCCTGGATGCCAGGCTCTCTCTTTTAGGGGGCACACCCCACTGTCTTAAATCAGCACTATGGCCCATGCCTGACCCTCGGTCCTGGGAGAGACACTCTTTGTCACTGTCTGCCAGGGAGGCTGCCTAGCCATGCCTTGCTCTGCTGTCCTGTTTGAAGTGTCACTACAGTATAATCCTTGCAGTCTGTCTCCTGACCTCCCTACTTCAAGTTGCTCTACTTAAGTCCACCCTTTCAAAGGAAGGCGAAGGCATGAGTTGAGAACAGTTGCTTCCGTTGTGCTGGGGTTCCAGAGATCAAAGCGTTGACAGCCTGTGTGTCAGACCGAGTGTGTGGTACAGTGCAAGTCGGAAGTGGCAACGCTGGCTCTAAAGGAGAAATTCGCCCACCACCGAGTGAGGAGAGCTGGGCCGCGGTAGTGGCAGCAACACTGAACTTGGCATCAGAAGAGACTAGGGCTCTCTCCCTGGGCTCTGCAGCTTTTTGTCTATGTGACCTTGGGGTGAAAAATTATCATATCACAGCTTTAAACTTCAGTTTAACCATAGTAAGCCACACTACTCCCAAGGTCTCTTCGGCTTTAGCATGTCTCCTTTTGAGACTTGCTATAGTAAAAGAAATATCAAATTTAGAAACCTGGGTTCACCTTTTATCACCATATTTATATTTGAGATTCTCAGCAACTCCCTAAAAATCTCTGTGCATGTGTCCTCATCTGCAAAATGGGGGTCATTCTGGGCATTAAATGAGTTAAAGTGGGAGGGAAGTAATTCTGAGATCCAAGGAAAATGCTTGATCAAGTGTTAGTTCCCTTTCTGCTCATGTCTATAGCTAATGCATTAAAGAGCGAAATGAACTTTTCATATGGCCTATGTATACATAGAGAAGAGGGTCATTAATATAAATACTAAATAATTCCAACCCTTCTATCCCAAAATATTTCTGCCAACTACCTTCACAAATTTATGAAATCCCACCATTAGAGACAGAATCCTCTGATCAAAGCCAGGAGATCTGCAGAAATCCTCTTAAATGCAAATATCTGAGAATGGGGGATCTACTAATCTGGGCCACCATTCACCACCCAATTGTGATGCTTTTGTAAAGGAAGAAGAGATGGCAAACACGCATCCTGGTCTCAGGGGCTGACCTGGTGTTGAGTGGAGACACTCAACTAAAGAGCCTCAGTTCAGTTCCTGGCCCCAGAGCTGGTTCACTGGGTGACTGGGCATTCTGTAAACCCTGGAGTTGGATTAGGGAACCTGAGAAGACCCTTTCAACTTTTACCTTCCATGTGACAGTGGGGTCTGGATCTACTCAGGTAAAGTGGGTGGGTCAGTGCCAAGAGACAGAGGAGCTAGACAGTGGAGAGTAGGGATTCAGGCAGATACAGGAAAGGGCAGAGCCACAAATGGCGTCAAGGAAAACCTCAGAGACAGTCTTCTCTCTTACACAGGAGAGAACGTGGTGCTTTTGGCAATGAATGATGCAAAAGGGATTTCTAATGGAACAGGACAGAGGGGAGGAAAAACGCAGAAGGTCTGAGAACCATGAATTTGTTTTCTTTCCTCGAATAAACGAAACCACTGGCCATTAGGAAGAGGTCAGTCTGTGCAGCCTGCTCAGGTTGAGAAGGCTATCAGGAAAAATCATGGGGGCTGCTTTTGGATCTTCCAGGCGCCTGGGAGTTTATTGTGCAGCTCCACACAGGGCAGGCTCCCAGTGCCCTGGACACGGCAGTGTCTAACAGTGTTCCCTTATTGGACCCTGACCTTGGTGTCTCTGGGAGTTCACCGTTTCCTAATCAATATTTCTCAGCAGTAATTCCACCAAGAGAAAGAGTGTTGAGATACCCTCAGGAACATCAGATGCATGTAGAGTGGGGAGGGACGGAGGGAAGGGTAGGGAGCGGCCTCCATCCCCCAACCCTGACTGGTTAATCCCTGCCCCTGGCCTTGGTCCTGACTGGGCAGCAAGAAGGCTGTTTGAGTTTGGATATCCAAGTCATGCTGATTCGATGAGGGGGGAGGAAGGTACAAAATTCCAAATATATGTGCTGTGGATCAAAGTCCTGGGCCCACACCAGACTCTCTGATATGGGAAGCATCAGTGTCTGAGAAGTTTCTATGTACAAATTAATTATATCCAAAATGAGCCCAAATAACCTAGACTGCCCATTGTTTTAGGCAAAGATGATAGCAACCGAAATGGGATAATAGCATAGACAAGAAAAGTTGGATACTCTGATCACATTTCAGCTTCAGCCTGGGAATCAGGAAGCCCTGGCTCCAATTTCTTTTCCCCCTTGCTGGCCACTGAAACTTGGAGAAGACACTTAACCTTTTTGCCACTCAGGTAATCCATTTAGGAAATGGAAATAATACCTAACTCAGAACGATTTTATAATCAATAAGTTGAATAATCTATATAAAACAACAACGGGGAATACCATTTGGTTTGAATTCACTTTTGTTCCTTCTCTTGTAAGTAATCATAATGATGACCATAAAGATAATTGCTGCCTACTTTACTAATTAAGCTTGGCCAAGAGTTATTTTTCATTCAAGAAAGCTGGAAGAAATCTTCTTTTAACCTCTGCCTGAGCCTGTAGCTCTTGGGAGCCATTTACATAGGGAGTCTGAGAGAAAGGACACAGGCCTGGGCCGAGTTTTGAAGCCGAGCCACCAGCAGGAGCTGGGAGTGGGGTGAAAGTGTCCCAAGTGTCATCTCCGGGAAGCACTGCTCATCACCAGCACACTGCCTCCTTCAGTTCCCTCCATCACTTAGTTATTAATGTTGAAAACTAAGAAGACTTTTCTTTCAAGTCAGAAACAAGGAGGTGCTGTATTCAGGAGAGGAGCAAGCCAATGAAATAAGAAAAAACATTTTTTTCAAGAATATGAAAAGATTAAAAACTGTCTTTACTTATTGTTGATACAAGTGTCTCTAGAGAAAACTCAAAATAATCTAGAAACAATTAGAATTAATAATAATGTTCAATAACTTTTCTGAGTACATTGGGTACCTAATTTACCAAAAATTCAATAGAGGAGTAAAAGCCATTAGAAAATGCAGAGTGTGGCAGTTTGATATTATTGATGAATTCCAAAAAGAAATACTGATTATGTTTGTAAACTAGTCTGTTCCTCTGGGCTAGTGATACCCTTGGATTGTATTGAATTCAGAGGTTTCACTTTTACTGGATTAAATTATGACTAGGGCCTTGGTTGGGCCATGTCAGTAGGATGTCGAGTCCCCTGGTAGGTGGAGACTCACAGAGGAACAACATGGCAGAGGAGACAGTGGGAGTTTTAATGCTGGAGCACCGGGAAGTAAACACACAGAGAAGCAGATGTGTGAGGAAAGAGAGAAGGCTCCATTCGACACGGCAGAGGCCCCGGGAAGAGGGACGAGCCGTTTGCCTGATAGTCTACAGCTGGCCTTGTGGACAGAGCAGAGAGAAACAAGCCCCAGGGGAGAGATGAGACATATCCTAGCCTACAGCTGAGATCAGAAGAAGCTGGGACCACGGAGCCTTAAGAGGAAGTGATGAAGAAAGTGCTGCAGCTCTGCTCTGTTTCTCCCCCTCAGCAGAAACCCACAGCTTTAGAAAGGTAACCGCCCCTCCTCCCTTTCTCCCATGGAAGCCACAACGTGGGAAGATAAGTGCCCTCCTCCCCCTTTTGTCAGGAACCCACAAAGTTAAGGACTCTACTCCTCTCCCCCTGAGGCCCTCTGCTTTAGGGAGATAACCTAAACTCTTTGCTTCTGTAACCCCTGCCTGCCTGCTTGCTTCAGGAATTTGCCCACTTGCCCAGCAGCCCACTAGGCAATAGACAGAAACCTATATAACCTCACGAAAGCTAATGCCCAGGGCTCAGATTTTGGGAGACTGGATTCTCCTCTGGGCTTGCACGTAATAAAACCTTTGTTCCTCCGTCTCTCTGAGTGCATGCTTAGGTTTCTCATTGTCTGAGTTTTTTTTCTGCCACAACAGAAGAGGAAGCCTGAACCCTGGCAGATGTCGGCAGCCGTCTTGCTCCAACACACGGCAACAGACTTTGGTGAGGGAAGTAACTTACGCTTTATGGCCTGGTGACTGTAAACTTCTACCTCAAATAAATACCCTTTATAAAAACCAGCCCGTTTCTGGTATTTTGCATCAGCACCCTTTTGGCTGACTAGTACACAGAGGAATGGAATTTAAAAAAAAAAGAGGGGAGAAGCTCATACTCAAGATAGCAATGAGAATTATCATGTGCACAGGAATGAAGCTAACAAGATGTTAAGAAGGTCTGTGGGAAAATATATAAAAATGATTGAAGGGCATAAAATTCTGGGAATGGGAAATCATTTCAGTTGTCATAGCAATTGAGGGTCTATGCCAGAAATAGAAATGCCCCAAATCCTACAGTTTGTAGGAAGGCCTTTCACAAAAACATACCATTCCACTCAAATTGCAATAGCCTGGTTCTAGTAGGAAACACTGACTTAGATGGAAAGATAATAAAATAGCTGTTAATGAGTAGCATAAAGAGGGTTCAATGTCATAAAGACATGGATTATCTCCAAATTAATCTATAAATTCTCTCCATTAAAGAAGGGGAAATCATTATGCTATGTATTGTCATAGAAGTAGATTCACAAAGACTCTTTCCTTATTAATAGCCTATTTTTCAGCATAGTCCTATAAAGGAAATTTTTTCCAATACACAGTTAAAAAATATATTAAAGATTGGAGGAGGGGTAAATTCTTGTTGAGGATGTCTAAGATGGTATCACAACCAGGAGTTGACCTACAGAATTCCAAAGTCACGTAAATGACTTAAGACTATGGCTTGGATTTTGGTAATTTCAGTGATCAGGCTGTTTTATCGCCCACTAAATTACCTGTGTGATCAGTTATTCTGATATAGGAAGCTTTGATTTATTGTTATTTAATTACAAATGGCTCTATGCATATCTGCTGCATATATACAAATATAGCAAGAAAACTAGAGCCCTTATTTTTGCAAGTATTTAAGAAAACATTAATAATAAACATACTGAAAAGCCTTAACTGATTTTATGCAATTTAAATAGGAGATAAAAACAGCCAGATTTTAAAGGACCAATTGCATTCCGTGTCCAGAGCAGTATTGTATGCATTTGTATGCAAAGAATATTAAATTCCATGATCTCTAGTACCAAATAAATGCTTTAAAAAACGATTTGAGAAATGATAAGAAATCACTGAAAAGAAGATATTTTTACAATAAAAATGATTTCTTGCAATATGTCATACCCTTTTTGGTGCTTCCCCTTATTTTCATCTATGCTGGCGTCATTCCTTTGCCCTTCCCAGCTGGGAAGATAAAGCGAAGGGATCGGATTTTACAGGGAAAAACATGGCATAGAGAACAAGGGAATGGACATCTATTGAAGGTATAATGTGTGCCGGACTCCACACATGTTGTCTTATTTTGTTTTCACAAATGCTTCAGGTACGCAATATTATTCCATTTAGTGGCCGAGGAAACTGTATCCAGCAGGCTGCAGGCTGAAAAAAGGCTCATCCGCAATTCCAACCCAATCTGGATTTTGGGATTCAAATCCACATCCGTGCTTAACCCCCAATCACCGCAGCAGACCTGGCTCTTGGGTGTGGGGATGTGGTTAGCACTGCAGGCTTGTTTCTTCATGGATTACCTGTCCGTGTAACTTGCATTCCTAGGCTTGAATTGCCTGTGACTACAAAATAAGACTGCATTTCCTTTCTTTTCCTGCACATAATTGTAACTGGAGTTACAATTGCGTGAATATAGAATTGCAGCCATTTTGTCAACATCTCCAAGTCTTTCGGCACCCTGGGAGTGTTTGCATGTTCCACACATCCTTCCCAGCTGCTCCTAGGTGACTTGATCATTGGTTTGACTACGTTCCCAAGTCTCAGAGTCACGAGGGCAATCTGCTGCAAAGGTTTGCTCTGGAACTTCCCCATATTGCACCTGTTCTCCCCTATATGACCCAAACATAAGCACAGACTCTCTCCTAAATTATTCACAGTTATAATTAATTAAGACCAGGAAGGATGTAATCTGCTAACTTGGCTATAGACTTGGGTATAACAGAAGTGGACCATAACCCAAACCGGATACTTTACTACACATAGGTCCTCTCAAGTCCATAGGTCTGGGGGATTCCACAGGCACCTTTGTCCCCTTGTGCTGCCTCATTGTGGCCCAAATCAGCCACCTGCTCTAGCCCCAGCTTACCCCCCAGGATGGGTGTGCTCTTAAGTATGTCTCTGCTATCTGGAATCCAATCACAATCTTCTCGATGTCTGGAGAGGCCCCTACCAACCTACCTTCATATATAAAGCCAACTCTACCCCCATTTTTTGGTTCAGCAATAATCAAAATCTATTCCAGTTTTTTTTTTTTTAACGATTCCTGTTCTTTTTCACAATCTCTTCTCTATTTTAAGATTAGGTCTACAGTTTTCTCTTGCTTTTCTCATGTTTCTTCCCAATCACGTGTGTACAACTGAACAGGAACAAGAACAAACAGTAGTGCACAACCGAAGGCCCATCTCACACCAGATTGGAAGAAGACAGATTTTCCTTAAACTACCCTGTGAACATACATCTCTACTAAAGGTTGCAAAGTCAATCTTGTTTACTACTGAAGATTAGTTGTGTAGTTCCATGAAGCCAGGGCAACTCAATCCTGTCATTCCCAAAGAGGGCCCTTGCTCGTTTGTTCTAGCGAGATGGCTTTCTTGAACAGAGGGATAGTGAGGTTTGAAGGTGAAATGTCAACTCTCATTCCTACAAGTAGAATTTTTCTTAAATACAATCTTAAATGCTTTTCAAGTTATTATTCATTCTACAAATTCATCCATTCTATAATCCTGCATTCAGTCTACAAATATGACCTACAGTGTACTTGCCATAAAAGAGATAGCCAAGGCCTCAGCCGCCACAGAGTTTACATTCTAATATGGGAATAATGGAAAAGAAAAGAGGGTGCTGTACCCAGCAATTCCACTCCTCTGTATATTCCCCCAAAGAATTGAAAATAAATACTCAAATCCTTGCAGGCAGATATTCATAGCAGCACTATCCCCAGTAACCAAAAAGGTAGAAACAAAGCAAATGTCCGTCAGAGGCTGAACAGATAAATGAAACATGTTCTATCCATACAGAAGAATATTACTCAGCCATTTAAAGGAATGCCACAAGGTGGGTGAGCCTTAAAGACATGATGCTGACCTGAAAGGTCACGTATTGTGAGATTCCATTTATAGGAACTGTCCAGGTAAATCCATAAAGACAAAAGGCAGGTTTTGGTGAGAGGGGAATTGGGAATGGCTGCTTAATGTGTGGGAGGTTTGTGCACTCTAAAGTGGTTAATTTGAGATCATGTGAATTTCACATCAATTTGAAAAAAATAGGTGCTGTGATGGAGACTGAGCAAGCGCCACTTTCGATTGGCTGCTTAAAGAAGGCCTCTTTGAGCAGGTGGCATTTAAGCTGGGATGGTAATGATCAGAAGGATCTTGGGAAAGAACTGTCTAAGAAGAGGGCATGCTCAAGAGCCCCTAGGGAAAGCAGGCACGTTTGAGGACTAGAAGGAAGCCCAGTGTGGCTGGAGCCCAGGTAGTCCAGGGGAGGGTAGTGAGCGATGAAACTTGCGAGAGAAGTCATGGCAGGGCTTCCGGTCCCGGCAGAAAGTTTGTCTTTAACTCCAGTTGAGATAGAAATTTTAGCAGAAAAGTAAAAACAATGTAAACTAATTTACTGTATTCCATCTATTCCTGGGTAGTAGCAATTTTGCAATCTTCCATTATTTTTTGATTTGTAAAAAAAGAACAAAATTCTTGATAAAATTCTGATAAGTCTGTAAGATACCTCTCATTTTTAGAAATTTGACAAATGAAGAAATGTGCCTTAGAATTTCAAATACAGTATGTTTGAAAAAGAATATTTCAAACTAAGTGGCGAAAGGATGGGGGATAGGAAGTGTGCAAGAATATAATCCAGAAGAGTTAGTGTGACTAGTGTGATGTCCCAGAGGACACACTAGTGTTGGTTTAGACTGTGGTCAGAGGGGGAGGGGAGTAGACGTCATCCCAGCACGTGTCCATCTGCACACGTCGCAGCCCACACACGGAGTGGCGGGCGGCATAATAGCACAACTGTCAGTTTTACTAGGACTTCGGCTGAGCAGAACAAACACAATGATAAAGCTGTCAGAATAGGCTCTGAGAACAACCCTGTGATGATCTTGAAACGAGCTATGGCAGGACTTAGCTGCAGATAAAGCAACAAATGTCCTCAATAATCTGACATACAGATAGTTCTTATCTGGGGGCTTTATCATTTCTTCTTTACATCCCATACCCTGCCCTTCACTTCTGTCATGACCTAAGGCACAGCACCTCCTTCCATCCCCAGCCCCTACCCAAATAGCTTTCCTGCCCCATATTATTTTTGTTTTTGTCTTTTAACCTGCTCATCCATTGTCAAGTTTAAGATTACATTTTAGCTTTGTATTTAGAAGGGTGACTAGTTAAACTGTTCTTTGTTCTTTAAAATTAGCAACAGCACAGCCTTGACCATGGAAATTTTAGTCAATGTCATGGACGTGAAAATAAAAAAAAAGAACTATGCAGCTAGGAAACAGTATAGAAGTCTACTCTTCCTCTGAGTTAGTGGGTATGCTCATTGTTACCTATTACTTGGCAAAAATACTGGCGTGATATGCTAAGAATAACAGAGCTATTACCGTAGGTTGTAATGAAATTAATTGTCCTTGGATATTTCCATATAGTAAAAGTTTTCCCTACTCTGCTCCTGGAACTTAATTTAAATTTTGCTAAGTTTATGATCTCAGAATATGCGCTCAGACTACTTAATTGTGACTAAGAACTCCAGCTCCTCTTTATTCCAGCTGGAGAATAATATCAAGTAATGTAATGAGAAAGTGATGTGTAAATGTTGTGCAGATGATACGTGCTAATTTAAAAAGTTGGCTCTGCTCTTATAGACGTGTACTTAGGAGAGGAATTAACAGTGTTTGAGCACCTATTGTTTGAAAATAATTTAAATGTGCTATACCACTTAATTTTGACAACAAAACTACTATACCACCATTATAATGCCCATTGTACAAATGGAGAAACTGAGGCTTAGAGATGCTGATTTTCTTTTTCTTTCCATAAATTGTTTTTTTTAATATATATATATATATATATATATATATATGTAATTAATGTTTTTCTTTTTAAAGAAGCTTTAGATTACGTAAATGTTGCATAAAAAATATAAGGGATTCCCATATGCCCCAGTCCTTCCCACTCCCACACTTTCCCACATTAACAACTTCCTTCATTAGTGTGGTATATTTGCCACAATGATGAACCCATATTGAAGCATTGCTACTAATGATGGACTACAGTTTATATTATAGTCCATACTTTATCCTGCACAATTTTGTAAGCTATATCTGTAACTTGCTTTCACTAAGATGAAAAGAAACTTTTTATTATTGTTGTTGGGTACTGGGGATTGAACCCAGGACCTTGTACATGGGAAGCAGGAGCTCAACCACTGAGCTTTACCAGCTCCCCAAAAAGAAACATTGTTTTTTTCTTTTTTAAGGATTTATTTATTTGCTTTTATCCATTTTTAACTGCCCCCCTCATTTTTGCTGTCCTTGTGTCCATTTGCTGGGCAACTCTCTGTGTCTGTTTCCTGCCCTCTCTTCTCATCCTTCTCCTGTCTTCACTGGGATTCGATCCTCGGAATCTCCGATGTGGGAGAGAGGCATCCTACTGCCTGCGCCACCTTAGTTCCTGGTTTTTTGGCACGTCTCGTCTTGGCTCTCCTTTGTGTCACTCTCCTGTTACGTCATAATCTTGCTGCGTGGCTCTCGGGGCCTGACGGCGCATATGCGCATGGGGCCTGGGGGGCTCATCCGCTTGCAAGGCCTGACGGCTCACCCGCGCACAGGGCCTGGCGGCCTGCATGCCTTCTATATTTTTCTTTTTACCGGGAGGTCCCAGGGCTCTATCCCAGGTCCCTCCATATGGGAGATGGACGCCCAGTCATTTGAGCCACATCTGTCCCCCTGCTATATCTCCCAAGGTTGACCAGAGATACCTAGAGTTACAGTCATTTCCCATACAGGATGGTCATATAATAAATCAGGCTTAGTTTATCACCAGCATTCTTAAAACCAGACCTAGGGAGAAAAACTAGGTCTGGGGACACATGCATGGTTTCTAATATAGTGAATATTTAGCCTGCCCTGATCATCACAGAATTAGGACAGAGAGAATATTCGCATCTAACTGATTTTCCAAGTCTCACTGGGAGTAAGACACAGCAATTGAATTGGGAACTTGGTCTGTGTGAGGCCCAGCCTCAGAGTTCCTCCTCAGCACCTTGTCCCTCTCTCCTTATGACATGTGTGTCACCATGTTTTCTACCCCTGATATGAAAAGGTAAGAGTTGTTCAAAATTTCTTTGAATGTCCCCTATAAAGAGTAGGGAATCCTTAATAATACTCATTAAATGAATGAATATATTGTCATGTAAACTAAATAAATATCATTTTTTTCAGCAATCTTTTCATCCTGTATCCAAAGCAAGAGGAAAAATGACCTTTGCGAAGCGCCCCCGTCAGGCACTATAGTTTTACATTTGTCATTTGGTTCTCACCATAAACCTGAAAGTTGGCTACAAGTTGTCTCCATTTCACAAGTTTGGTAGCTGAGGTTCCGAGGAGTGGCCTGACTCCAAGTCCAGAGCTCCTTCCACACCATGGCTTCCTGCTCATGCCTTCTCAGTGGAGCTGGGATCACAGCCCACGCTTCTCTCCCACATCCATGGTGGGGACAGGCAAACGGGGACCAAGTTCTTATATGGTTCAATGACTTCCTGCCCAACACCTCTTAAATCTATTATTTGGCTATGGATATTCCATGATGGCCCCACTGATCTTTTTTTTTTTTTTTAAGATTTTTATTTATTTATTCATTTATCCCCCCCTTGCTGCTTGTGCTCGCTGGGTCAGCTAACCACGCCGTGCGGGCGGGCTTGCCTTCACCAGGAGGCCCCGGGAACTGAACCCGGGGCCTCCCATATGGTAAACGGGAGCCCCACTGATTGAGCCACAGCCGCTTCCCCACTGATCTTTATTTCTACCACTTTCTTGCTTGCTTTTGTATTCTAAAAGTTAATGTTCTGCTGATGGAAAATTTTCAAGTAATGTTAAATTCTTAACGCTGAACTTGTGAGATTTTTTTAAAAAAAAAATCTCAAATATAAAGCTAATAATGCATAGATACAGCTTTATCAAGGATAAGTCTACTCCATTCTAGAATAAGAATAATACACAAGTACAAAGCATATGATATGGATCAAAAATTCTTGTAACATGCTGCAGAATAATTGAATGTTCAAAATATTGTGCTGAGTGAAATATCTAGAAATAGCAAATTCATAGAGACAGAAAGTATATTAGAGGCTACCAGGGATGGAGAGGAGCAGTTATGAGGAGCTGTTGTTTGGTGGGTACAAGGTATTTGGAAATTTTTAAATAAAGTTAAAAATACATCTCTCTCTATATTTAATTTTTTGCAAAGCACTCTTGTGCAGTTGTCTATGATGCTTAGTTTTATGTTAAAATATATATGTAATTGCAATAGTGTATATTAAAAAAAAAACAATTTTAATCAGGAGATTCAGGGTTTAATTCCAGCTCTGCTGCTAAATAACTGCATTCACATAAATTTATTGATTCACTTTTGTATCCCCAATGTCTGATACAATGCCTGGCATATACTTGACAATTAATAATAATGCCTGTTTGAAAATTATTTTTTTTTGTTTTTTGGTTTTTTTTAAAGATTTTATTTATTTATTCATTTATCCCCCCCTTGCTGCTTGTGCTCGTTGGGTCAGCTAACCACGCCGTGCGGGCGGGCTTGCCTTCACCGGAGGCCCCGGGAACCGAACCCGGGGCCTCCCATATGGTAAACGGGAGCCCTACTGATTGAGCCACAGCCGCTTCCCTGAAAATTGTTTTTTAATCTGTAATGAGAACTGCAATGTTTTCAAGAGATTGAGATAAGGCAGTGTATACAAAACATAAGCTGCTTTTGATTGTGCAACCTGTTTATTATTGCTCTCCTTAAAATCAGCTATATGAGCAAATTATAAAATATTAAATAAATTTTTTTTGTTTAATTCATTGAAAACGAACAGGAAGCTTTTCTCTACCTTGTAGTAGAGTGTGGGATGCCAGGGCTTAGTTCTTACTCTACAATGAACAAGATCAGCCGTAAAGAGAACCCTAATTAACACTGGATGACTGGTTCATAGGCACTAAAATTCTGCATGAGATTAGGAGCCATTCATGGACCAGTTACTTGCTTCCTGGCTTTGCAAAGCTTCAAAGTTGCCTTTTGGGACTAGTAGCAGTTGGTTTCTGGGGGGACTGCTGAAGAGCAGATCGGTGAGGTTGGTTGAGGTCGGGCCCTGGAGGGCTTTAAGTGCCACATGGAGGAGCTTGGACTGCATTTGTCGTTAAAGGAGAACTAAGAGGAGATATTAAGCCGAGGAATGGTAGCCTGTTTTGACATCTAAGAGAAAGGAGATAGTTTCTCTTTACTACATAGACAATGTTTTTATTTTTGTGTGGTGGTGGTTTTCCATGCCAGACTCCATTTCAAGAATGGCAAATAGTATAAGAAGGGACTTTGTGGAATACAAAGTCTTATGATGGGGGCCTGGCACTGACTGAAATCCCTCCAGACTTGGGGAGGGGAGAGTGGACTCCAGAGATGGTGGGGCGTGCTGAGAGGAGAAAGACTGGAAAGACTAAAACTCTCCAGGAAGGTCTAGCTCCAAGAAGACAAGTTTCAACTCAATATGAGTTCCCACAGTGGAGCTGCCACCATGAATCTCCCAAAGATAATGGAAGTGTTTAAGTCAACTTTGGATAAGTTCTTTTGTGGGTTGTTTAAAATTATTAGGCATGGACTTTTAGATTGAGAAAGTCTCTTCCAATATGGAAAGTTCACGTTCTTGCTCCATCCCATCTGAACATAATTTCTGAAGCAGTGTGGGATGTTGAATGTTGGTGATTTGTAAACATTTCACTTCAAGGTCACTCTTCAAACCCATCTGTCTTGCAGGCTCCCAGGTGGCCCTGGCAGGAGGCTGGGTGTGCCCAGCAGTACAGAGGTTTGATGGATGTCAGGGTTAATGTGATGTGACTGTGTTGGGGGGAAGCAATGGGATGCATCTGGATGGCTAGCAGGAGCAGCTCCACCTTTGGCCCTGGGACTGCTACACCGTTAAGCTGCAAATGGACCAGGTGCTCCCAGCTCACCGAGAACATCCCTCTCAATCATAAAAGACACCAAGTACAGAGGAGCTCTTTCCTCCTGTGGAAATGAGTTTTCCTGTGCATATGGACGTGATTAGGTGCAAGTTCTTCACAAATAACCAACTGGGTTAAAAATACTTGATTTGTCCCAACTGTTTGAACAATGTGCTCCTCAGATTCTGTGTTCAGAAGGATTTGCTGCATTGAGACTTGAAACCTTTGGATAGGGGAAAAATTATATATATATATATACATATACATACATATATATATTTGTTCTGTTTGCATTTCTTAATTTGTGCTTGGAATGTGTTGATGTGCACAGCTAATGATTCAATGCGAGACAAGATTGGCGTCTTCATAAAAAAAAAAAAAAAAATACTTGCTGCCACTGCAGAATGCACACATATAATGTGAAAAGAATAAGCCCAGCCCTTTGCATATGAATCAACACTTTATCAAAAAGACCACTAGACTGTCCAGCTTTCTAAACACAAGATAGCACCATGTCTATAATATTATGAGTTGTGATGCGTTATGTCTTGTCTACCTAATGGTTTCTGTGAGTTTAGGATTGCATTTTTTTATCTTAAATATTTTGGTCATAGTAAGATCCTATTTTTAAAAAATAATTAAAATCTTGTCAATCATTAAGCAAAACTATATATATTTTTCCCGTCAATTAGTTCTACCACTCTGTGAAACCATTGACTTAAATCTTCATAGCTCACATCAAACTTATGAACTCCTTCCACTTGCCCCTCGCTTTAAGCAAATAATCCTATCTTCAATCTCGAAGAGAAAAACCGTCTATCAGGTATGCAGCACTAAAACGTTAACCCAACCCCATCCCTGTATCTGCTTTCAAATGATTCTTTATTAGAAAGCTTCATTGAGGTATAATAGACACATAATAAACCAAACTTATTTAAAGTGAAGAATTTGATAAGGTTTAGCATAAGTACCCACTTGTAAAATTATCTCAATCAAGAAAGTGAACAAACCCATCACTCCCCTAAGGTTCTGCATACTCCTTTGTCATGCCTCCAAATTCCTGGCTTCAGCTCTTCTCTTCAAGACAGCCGCTGACAGGTTTTCCGTCACTATATATTATTTTCCTTTTCCTAAAACTGTGCATAAATGGAATCACACAGTATGTGCTCTTTTGCGGGGAGGAAGGCTCTGGTTTCTTTGACTCAGTGTAGTTATTTTGAGATTCATACATGTTGCAGCATGCCCCAATAACCAATTCCTTTTTATTGAGGAGTAGGATTCCATTGTATAGGTATGCTAAAGTTCAGTTAACAATTCACCTGGCAATGGAAATTTAGGTTGTTTGCAGCTTTTGCTTATTACAAATAAAGCCATTGTTAAATTCATATATAGCTCTTTGTAGGGATATATACTTTCATTTTTCCTCGGTATTGCCTGGGATTGGAATGGGGGGATCATATAGTACGTATATATTTAGCTTTTTAAAAAACTGCCAAACCGTGTGCCAAAATGGAAAATTTTAAATTCCCACCAGCTGTGTATGAGAGCTCCAGCTTTTCCTTTCTAACACTTGAAATAGTCAGTGTTTAAAAAAAATTTCGTCATTCTAAGAGGTGGGTAGAGGTATCTAACTTTGGTTTAAGTTTGCATTTCCCTAAAGATTAGAGATATTGTACATCTTTTCACATGTTTATTTATCATGCCTATGTCTGCTTTGGTGAGGTGTCTTTTTTGGTGAGGTGATTTCAGAATTTTTGCCCAATCTGGGGTTGGGGGTGGGGTGCTGTTTGTTTTCATATTAAGGAGTTTTAAGAGAGCTCTGTATGTATTGTGGATATAAGTCATTTATCAAACTTAAGATTTGTCAACATTTTCTCCATTCTGTGGTTTGTCTTTTCATTATCATGACAGTGAATGTCAAAGGGCACATTTTTTTTTATTTTTATGAAGTACAGTTTATTTATAACTTTTTTTAAAGGACCATGTTTTTGGTGTCATAGCCAATAAATCTTTGCTTAATTCAAGGTCAGAAAGAAATTCTCCTAAGTTTTATTCTAGATATTTTGTAGTTTTAAGTATTACATTCAGGTGTATGATACATTTTGAACTAATATTGCATATGTTTCAGGATATGTATTTGTCAAATTGGAAAAAAAATCAACCACTATTTCTTCAAATATTTCTTCAATCCCCCTTTCTCATCTACTCTGGAAACTTGAATTATTCAAACATTACATCTCTCAAAGTACCCAAAGTTCACTGATTTTCTGTTTATTGCTTTAGTTTGTTTTATTTAGTTTGTATGATTATCTTTTCTGTCTGTATTTTATTTTGGGCAGTTCCTATTGCTATGAATTCAAATTCACTAATCATTTCTCCTATAATAATGAACCTGTTGTTTTTCCCATCCAGTGTATTTTTCATATCTAGAAATTAAATTATTCCTTTAATTTATGTCACTACCTAAATTTTTGAACATTATCATTTCTGTTTTAATATCCTGCCCTGCTAATTCTAACATCCGTTTCAGTTCTGAGTCAGTTTTGTTTGATCTCTTTATTTAATTATGGGTCGTATTTTTCTGCATCTTTTCATGCCTGGTAATTTTTATTAGATGTCAGACATTGCAAATTTAATCTTTTTTGGGGGGGAGGGGCAAATGTTGGACTCCTATAAATATTCTTTACTTTGTTCTGCAAAACAGTTATTTGGAAAACATTTGATTCTTTGGATGTTGCATTTAAAGGTTCGTTATGCAGGACCGCAGGGCACAAACTTAGTCTAGTGCCAATTATTCCTCACTGGGCCAGCCAATTCTATGTTCTCTTCCCAGTACTCCACGAATCCAGAGGTTTTCTGGTCTGGTCAGCGGCGACAGGCACTCTTCCTTTCCCTATTTGAGAACGGCAGGCACGACGACCTCTATTTCTTTTGGGTAGTTCTTTCCCTCCCTGCAGGTAGTTTCCTCACAAGCATCCACTTTTGAGTGTTCAGATGAATGCTCGAGGGCAGACTGTGTGTGTATCTCTGGAGTTCTCTGTACAATTCTCTCCTCTTTGGCTCTGTCCAATGTACGACAGCTGCAGTGCTTTCCTAGACCCTCAGCTCTCTCGCCTCACCTCTGGGAGTTCGCCAGGCTGAGCTTTGGTTCCCTTTCCTGCACTGCAACCTGGAAACTCTCTCAATGAAGTAATAAGGGGCAAAGACAGGAATCACCCCACTTGTTTACTGTCTCTCAGGGATCACTACCTTCCATTGCTTAAAAACCAGTGTCTTTCCAACGATTGTTTCCTATGCTTTGTCTGCATTTCTGGTGCTTCACCTGAGAAGGTAAACCTTGTGCCTGTTATTCTGTCTTTGATGGAAACAGAAGTCCTTCTCCCACATCATCACTGCTCCCTTCAGTTATAGCAGTTGTGCTTTCTCTAGTGCTCTAGTTTCCATCTCTTCCCGCCTTCTCAAGAGTGTTAAAGCACCACTTAATCCTTCTATTTTTTCTCTCTTTTGCATGTACAGCTTCTCACTCAACCAAATCTTTTCCTTCAGTACTTAAGTATGCTCAAGTCTCTCTGATCGTAAAAGAATGGTGGGGGCCTCCACAAGCTCCAACACCCACATTTTATGTCATTAAATCCCAAGCAACACTTTTTAATTTTCCTCTTTCTTAAGCTGTCACAACTGATTGCTCCCTTCTATGAGGAATACTTTCTTCTCTTGCTTATCACGAGACAGCCTTCTCTTGGTTGTCTTCCTGTATCCAATCATTCCTGACTCCAATGCAGGTTCATATTCGGATCCAACCCAGACCCACTCCTCTTAAATATTCACTAAATGATGACCTCACCAAGTTATCAATATGCTTCATGCAGATTTTTTATAAGATGTACAATGGCTCCTGTCAGATAGGCTGATTTTAAGTTTTAAGACTTCTGCAGGTTTGTTTTTTTCCTTCTCATTTTCATTATTTTCTTCTTAGTAGCTTTTAAAGGATGGACAGAGGCAAAGATCATTTTATGTTGCAGAAAGCTTGAATTTGATCAAAACATTCAGATATATATATAATTCTAACTAAGCAACCGAAAAAAATACAAAGTTTGCACAATTGTATACTAGATAGAGGACTCTTCTTTTAACTGCATACCTGGGGCAATTGTCTGTAACACCAACAGTGCTGCATTCCTTTTCTTAGCAAAGGCAATGTGTGGAAAATGAAAAGAACACATTAAGTGAATTGAAAGCAAAGACTGTAATATGTAGGCATTCAAGAGGACTTATGACAACTTGAGCTTTTACCACAATATTTTGGCAAGTAAAACTTTGATTAATCTTTTAAAAATCCTAAAAGGTCCTTGAATACTTTGTGCAAATCTTCTCATATTGTATTTGTATTCAAATTCATTGGCATTATTATTTATTAATAATGAATTTGTAAAACCTTACAGATATTCATGAGCAGTGATAAGTGTAAGTATGCCAAATCTGATATACATACACAATTATGAGTTTCCTATAGATGCTACAACAAATAACCACAAAATTAATGGCTTAAAACAAGAGAAATTAATTTTCTTACAGTTCTAGAGGCCAGAAGTACAAAATCAGTTTCACTTGGCCAAAATCAAGTTTTGGCAGGGCCGTACTCAAACCTGAGGCTCTATGGGAAAATCCAGCACCTGTTGCCTGCAGGCATTCCTTGGCTTGTGACTGCATCACTCCAGTCTGTCTCCATGGTAACATTGCCTCCTCCTCTTCTATGTGTATCAAGTCTGCCTCTGCCTCCCTTTGATAAGGATACATGTGACTGCATTTAGGGCCCACAGGGATAATCCAAGAATCTCCCCATTTCAAGATCCTAAACTTAATCACATCTCCAAAGTCTTTTTTGTCATATAAGGTAACATTCAGAGGTTCCAGGGATTAGGGCATAGATATCTTTGGAGGAGAGGGGCAATTATTAAGCCTACCACATCCATGAAGGTAACATATATCAGAAATTAAAATATGTAGATGCACTTAATTGGAGGGGGGGGCAAGGAAGCAACTCACAACATAACAAAATGCCAAAGATTTTATTAGAAATGCAAAACTGAGTTTCACATGCCAGTTGTGCAACTAGTTAAAAACAAGAAAAATACTAAAGATGTGTAAGTTTGGGAAAAAATGGAAAGTGACATCTGAAAACATCTAAAGAAATTAGAAATACTGAAACAATCCAGTGACAGATGAGATGCATAAATTTGATTCTAACAATAACATTGGGATAGAACAATTTTGTAGCTTATTGCAGAATAAATCATACATGAAAGGGAAAACTGTTCAAAGGAGTAGAAAGGGAGTGAATAGGCCTTGAAGGGATTATACAAGGGGACATATGATGACTGTATTAAAATTTAAATATGTTTACTATAAATAAGTAATTGTAAGGGCTCAAAACTAATTTTAGACAAAATTCATGAAAATGCAAAAGCATGGGAATATGTGTCATGAATTAGGAAGTGAGTAGAGCAATTATATCATATATTAAAATTTGGTTACTAATTGCCAGAAACAAATTAATGTTATATGCTCTTTGAGAAGTTAGCCAAAGAATCCTAAATGTTAAACTGCTAATAAAAAATTAGAAAGTAGCATAACAGGATTACAATAATCAGTACAAACTAAAAGAATCTAAAAAAAATTTTAAAGACATTTTGACTATTAATGAAATATAGATTTTTGAATAATAAATTACTAAGTATATTTATAGGACCAAATCATTGATCACTCTTAGGTTTTGGCAAACTGAACATTCATAGAAGAGCCCTGAAGACAAAATAAACTTTGCAGAAATCTGCAGAAGCTATGAACAGTATCCATCCACTACAATTCTCTATATACTTTAGAAATGAGTAAAACCAACAAGTGTTTTTCAGATTAGTAAATTTGGTCAATTGCCCTACAACCCTCTTCTGTTGTTTTTATCGTTCCTCATTTCATTACATGCCATACCCAGGGGTCATGACTGGTAAGTTATTTCTCTGCATTCACTGCATCTGATCTATCACCAAGTGCAATGTGCTTTTCCTTCTAAACACATCCATCCACCGTTGTCACCCCACCAATGCCCAAATTTAAATGACCACCTTCTCTTGTTTCCTGGGGAACTCTAATAGACTCTTACTTGTATACTTCCCTGCTGCCTTTCCATCCATTTTCCAACTTGCAGCAAGAAATTGGAGGAGGGGGCATTATATAAACAATAAATTTAGAACCTCAGGTCAGCTGCTGTCGCTCCATCTCCTTTAATAAAAATGCTATGGCATCTCCATGGTCTTAGGTAAAGCACAGAACTAGCAGAGCAGAAGACTGTGGCGCCCTCATGGCCAGCGCCATGCCCAACTCTGCTTCATCCTCTAAAACCCTTCACTTGGGATGGTCTCTCCCTCTACCTAGTTGACTCCTTCATCTTTCTGCTTTCACCTAAGAAGCATAGAAAACCTTCCCTTTTTAGCTTTCTAATGAACTATGGACTAAAGTAGACTTACTGGTATTCTACTATAGACTTCCTGTGATTCTAGCAATGGAAGAACTGTTATCATTGATGTGGAGGCAGTGGCCACTGGAGGTTCTGAGGGCAGGGAGAGGGAAAACAGGTGTAATACAGGGGCATTTTGGGGACTTGGGAATTGTCCTGAATGACATTACAATGACAGACACAGGCACTTACATAGCTTGCCATAACCTACAAAATTGTGCAGGAGAGAGTGTAAACTACAATGTAAACTATAATCCATAAGCTATAAGCTTAGTGGCAATGCTCCAAAATGTGTTCATCAATTGTAACAAATGTACCACACTAATGAAGGATGTTGTTAATGTGGAAAAATTTGGGAGGTGTGGGGAGCGGGACATATGGGAATCCCCTATATTTTTATGTAACATTTATGTAATCTAAATATCTTTTAAAATATATATATATTAAAAAAATAAAAGGTTGAAAAATAATGCAATTCTATTTTCTGTGGTTTTCTATGAGCTACTGTTTAAAATTGTAACTCTGATTATAGAAGTATTTATTTTGATGCATGAGGGAAGGTGAGGAACCAGCAAAATTACTTTCCCCCTGAATAGCTGTGGTGAATTGAATCATGTCCCTCACAAAGGCATTTTCAGCTCTTCACCCAATCCTGGATCCTGTGATGTGGACTTATTTTGAAGAGGATCTTTGAAGATCCTATTTAGAGGTGGCCAAACTGAATCAGGGTGGGCCTTAACCCAATGTGCCTGGAGTCCTCATATGCAGAGGGAATCTGGACATGGAAGTGGATCACCACACGACGGGATTGCCAGTATACCATCCCGAGTGCACAGACTTCGGGGAAAGCATGGACTGCTAATCCCTTGATTTTAGGCTTCTAGCCACCAAACTGTGAGCCAGTAATGTCCGTTGTTTAAGCCAAACAGTCTGTGGTGTTTGTCATAGAAGGCCGGGCAAACTAAGACAATTGATAATTCATTTTTCCAGTAGCTTCCTGGGAATTATCTGGCTCTTGCTTTTTCATATTCAATTCTTCTCTATAGCAGAGTCTTTATAATTCAATCTTTTACTTTAAAAGGATCACCTTCTCCATTATAGTTTCATTTTTTATGGATCTCAGAATTCACCAGAAAAATGTCTAATTTTAGTCAATTTCCTGGGAAACCCTCCAAGGTTAACTATTTATAAAATGCACTCCTATAGGATGTCTAATCATGCTACAATTAGTAAGGCTTAAACATTGATTACTATACCATCGATGCATGATTATTTCCCTCAATAAGCATAGCAATTTAACAATCACGGCAGAACATGATGGTGTTTCAAGGAGCTTAAAGGCTTGCCTGAGCTAGACCTGACTCCAGGGTTTAAATCTCACATGTTTTCGTAACACAAGGGCCTTTGGCAAGTTCCTTTGACCTCCCTGGGCTCCTAGCTTTCCTCATCTATAATATGGGGATGAAGAGACAACCAGCAAGATGGTGGCAGAGTAAAGAGCTCCTAGAATCAGCTCCTGCTAAGGGGCAGTGGTGATGTCCCAGAGCTACCTAGAGCACTTGTTTGGGGGCTCCAGGAGATCAGAAGTTCATCTTGCAGCATCCTTGAAAGAATGGAAGGAGGAGACTGCCCATCTGCTGAGAAGATTCCTAAGTAGAGTACTCCACGCCATGGAGGCCGGTGCCCATCCTTCACTGGAGGCACAAACCGCCTTGGGAGCTGTTCTGTGGCTGGAATTGGAAGCTCCACTTCCCAAAACGGGGGAGGAAGAGATGGTTGGGCACCAACTTTACCTACTGATTAGTAAATTCGGTGGCCTAAAGTATAATCCTAAGAACCGCTGAAGTTTGAACCTGTCCAAGGCAGAAAGAGGCCTGTAGCTGCCATCTTAACTCCATGCCTGACACGAGGGGAAGCGGGGATGACTGAAAAATCACAGTACTGGTGGGGGACCAGCTTCTTTCCATCCAGATCAGATTGCAGCTCTAGCCTAAGCCCTAGGCCCATCTCGGGCAAAGAGGAAGCTGGGGGGAGCTGCACCAGCCTCTTCGGGAAATTAAAGGCTGCGCTGTGGAGGCCGGTGATCATCCTACTCTGGCAGTGCAAACCACCCCAGGAGCTATTCTGTGGCAGGAATTGGAAGCTCCATTTCCCAAAAACAGGGGAGGAAGAGACGGTTGGCCACCGATTTCAGCTACTGATTAGTCAATTTGGCTGGCTAAAGTATAAGCTTAAGAACAGTTAAAGTTTAAGTCTGTCCAAGTCAGAAGGATGCCGGTAGCCACCATTTTGACTTCACCCCCAGCATGAGGGGAAGCGGAATTGACTGAAAATCACAGTGACAGTAGAGATCGGTTTCTTTCACCCAAATTGGCCTGCAGCTCTAGCCTAGGCTTCAGCCCCACCTCTAGCAGGGAGGAAGCTGATGGGCCTTGCACCAGCCTATCCAGGTAATTGCAGGTATAAAATTTAGCTGGCACAGACTAAATAATCGGAAGTCTACTATGGCAACTGTTGTCATCTTGGACCTGTACTGCATTGATTGCTGCCTACACCTGCAGCTCCATCCCTGCCCCAGGCAGGGGAGAAAGAAAGGGGTTTGGAACTTCATCAGTCTGTCTGGGGAATTACAGTCTAGGCCTGCATGAGTTGTATTATTCCACTGTATTATTCCACACAGGTGTGGCTCTGTCCCTACCCCTGGCAAAGGAGAAAGTTAGGAGAAGCTTCATTGGTCCTTGGGGCAATAAGGGTAGCTTGAGCCTCCACAGCTTAGAGCACCAACTACATCCTTGTCTCCTACTATACAACCAGCAAAGGAGAAAGGGCAGGAAGCCCTAAAGTAAAGAGAAAAACTGTCCCCAGAATAAACAGTAAGGCAGATGCCAAGACACCAACAAAAAATTACAATCCACACCAAGAAACAGGAAGATATGGCCCAGTTAAAGAAACAAGATAAGCATCCTGATGACATAAAGGAGTTGAGACAACTAATCATATATATTCAAACAAATCTCCTTAATAAATTCAATGAGATGGCTAAAGAAATTAAGGATATTAAGAAGACATTGGATGAGCACAAAGAAGAATTTGAAAGCATATTTAGAAAGATAGCAGATCTTATGTGAATGAAAGGTGCAATAAATGAAATTAAAAAATAACACTGGAATCATATAATAGCAGATTTGAGGAGGCAGAAGAAAAGATTGGTGAGCTTGAAGAAATGGCTTCTGAAAGTGAACATACAAAAGAATAGATGAAGAAAAGTTTGGAAAAACTTGAACAAGGACTAAGAGGCATGCAAGCATACGTGTCATGGGTGTTCCAGAAGGAGAAGAGAAGGGAAAGGGGGCAGAAGGGATATTTGAAGAAATAATGGTAGAAAATTCCCCAACCCTATTGAAGAACATAGATATCCATGTCCAAGAAACATGACATATTTCCATCTGAAAAAATCCGAATAGACCAACTCTGAGACACATACTAATCAGAATGTCAAATGCCAAAGACAGAATTCTGAGAGCAGTAAGAGAAAAAGCAATGCATAATGTATAAGAGATACCCAGTAAGATTAAGTGCTGATTTCTCACCAGAAACCATGAAGGCAAGAAGACAGTGGTATGATATATTTAAGATACTGCAAGAGAAAAACTTCCAGCCTAGAATCTTATATCTGGCAAGATTGCTTTTCAAAAATGAGGGTGAGTTTAGAATATTCACAGATATACAGAAACTGAGAGAGTTTGTAAGCAAGAGACCTGCTTTGCAGGAAATACTAAAGGGTGTGCTACAGCCTGAAAAGAAAAGACAGGAGAGAGAGGCCCGGAAGAGAGTCTAGAAATGAAGATTATATATCAATAAAAGTAACTAAAAGTGTCAAAAGAGTGGTGAAAATAAAATATGAAAGATAAAACCCAAATATTCGGGAATAAACTTGACCAACGATGTAAAGCACTTGTATTCAGAAAACTACAACTTATTGTTAAAAGAAATTTAAAAAGACCTAAATACTTGGAAGAACATTCCATGGTCATGGATTGAAAGACTAGACATCATTAAGATGTCAATTCTATTCAAATTGATATACAGATACCATGCAATCCCAATAAAAATTCTACCAGCATTGTTTAAATAAATGGAAAACATTATTCTCAAATTTATTTGAAAGGGTAAGGGGTCCTGAATAGCCAGAAACATCTTAAAAAGGAAAAGCAAAGTTGGAAGACTCTCATTTCTGGACTTTAAGTCATATTACCTACCTACAGTGGTAAAAACAGCATAGTACTGGCATAAAGACAGGCACATAGACCAATGGAACTGAATTGATGGTTAAAAAACAGACCCTCACATCTATGGTCAAGTGATTTTTGACTAGCCTGTCAAACCCACCCAGCTTGGGTAGAACAGTCCATTCAACAAATGGTGTTGAGAAAATTGGATATCCATAGCAAAAGAAGGAAAGAGGACCCCTATCTCATACCCTATACAAAAATTAACTCAAAACGAATCAAAAACCTAAATATAAAAGCAAGAACCATAAAGCTTCTAGAAGAAAATGTAGGGAAATATCTTCAAGACCTGGTGGTTGGTGGTAGATTCTTAAAGGACACAAGAGGAGGACTGAGATGGTCTACTGATATTAAATATATGTAGAAGTTTTAATTAGCTTTACTGTAAAAGTGTGGAAATGTACGGAGTTGATGGTAACACATTATAGTGAGTAACAGCTGGTTTATAAATGGGAATGTGGTTGAAAATGGTAGTCTAGGGATGCAAATGGCAACTTACAGAAAGCTAGAGAATAATCTAGGGACTGAATAGCACAGTAAACCCAGAGGTGGATGAGAATAGTGGTTGATGGTACAGGTGCAAGAGTGTCCTTTGTAAGCTAGAGCAGATGTACATCAGTATTGCAGAGTGGTGGGAATGTGGAGAGGCATGGGAAAAATACAATTGGAGTGACCTATGGACTGTGGTTAACAGTAACAATGTAATATTCTTGCATCTGTGCCAGAGATGTACTGTGTTGATAGTGGGGGAGTACGGAAGTTGTGTGCCAAATGGACGCTACGGACCTGGTAATAATCAGATGATATTATCTCATAATTTGTAGCAATTATTCCACATGGTGTAGTGTGTTGATAGAGGGGTGTTGTTTGGGAATTCTGCACATGTGCATGATTGTTTTGTAAGTTTACAACTTCTGTCATAAAAATATTTTAAAAAATTAATAATAGGGTGGGTTGGGGGAAAAATACACCAAATGTAAGATAAGGACTATAATTAGTAGTAAGATTTTGACAATATTCTTTCATAATTTGTAACAAATGTCTCACAACAATGCAAGGTATTGGTGGAGGGTTGATGTATGGGAGCCCTGTATAATGTTATGACTATTTGCTTTGTAAGTTCACAACTTTTACTTTACACTTATTGTTTATGTATGTTCATGTATAAATGATATAAAAAAATAATAATAGGGTGGCTTAGGGAAAATGCTTTGGTTAGTAGTAATTTTTAAGAATGCTCTTTAATCATTGGTTAAAAATGTTTCACAACAATGCAAGGTATTGGTGATAGGGTGCATTATGAGAGCCCTGTATGATGTTATGTATGTTTGTTTTGTAAGTTCACAACTATTGCTATACACTTATTTTTTACGTACGTTCATGTATGAGTGATATACTTCAATAAATTAAAAAAAAAATGGGGATGAAGATAATGACTATCACAGGAGTGTGTCAAGCAATAGATGAATTCACACATTAACACATGAAACAACTTGGGCCTCTCTGAGAAAGAAACATATAAACTTAAAGGCAATTGTCAATTTTAAAAACCAACCAACTATCAAAGCTACAGGGGATCTGATGAAATCAGATTGGTTGAATACAAATGGATCAAAAGCAGATCGTTCAGCTGATCCCAAACATTGCTTTGCAAGTACATGTGCTTCTAGTGTACCATGGAGTAGGTTTGCAGCCTTCCGTATATATTTTCATATCTGCTAATGGTTTAGATTTTCTTTCCCAGTGTTATTGACCCTGAATTTTCTTTTAATTTTCTATTTGTGCAAATTTCACCACCTTACTTCAGGTCATTAACTCCCCTTTTCTGGGAAATTCAACAAGCTACTGCTATCTTTCTTCCAAAATCCTCCCCTACCCCTTTCCAATGCAGTGGGCATAATTACCTTTTGGAAATACATATTTGACCACTGAAGCGTTGGGGGTAGGGCTGAGTGGAGGGAATGTCTCAAGGGTGACTTACTCATCCTGGTGTGCCCAGGGCATTCTCATTTTTAGCACAGAAAGTTCCACGTCCAGGCAAGCTCCTCAGTCCCAGGCAAAGCAGAATGTAGGAAATGCTAGAAACTGCATTTTCTTCCTTTAATCCACACTCATCATTTTAACGTAGCTATTGGCATAGCTCATTGTAAAGATGAGACAGTTGGAAGCTACGGGAACTTAAATATCAGAACCAAGTTTGAAGCATGGCTTTTGGGTTCCTTCTGTGCAACCTACTGCCTTTTAAGCCTGGGAATCCGGAGCCTTCCTTTGGGGCAGGGGATCTTAACCTTTTTCGTTCCACAGACCCCTTTGCCAGTCAGGTGAAATCCACGGGCCCTTTACTAAGTCCACACTACACTGTGTATTATTTAATAAATATGTCACACCCACACCAACATGTCCCCCCAAGAATAATGTTTTTTTGAATTTCAATTCAAGTTCTTGGACCCCTTAAGAACTCCTGCTTTAGGGAATCTGCTCACACTGGAGCTTTCTGCAGGCTCCTTATCACCTATAGGTTCTGCCCCAGGTGAGCCTGCCCTCCCCAGCTGCTGGCCTCCTGCTGGACTGATATACTATAGTAACTCCCCTTCCTACCTCCAAAAAAAGCTTCTGGAGCCTGAGTCCCCAAACTGGATGTGATACCATCTTCTCTAAATTCTCAGGAATTTGTCTTTCCTTTCCCTACCCTTCCCTTGCTTTTATCCTTCTCTTTCCTTCCCCTTCTCTTTTCTTCCCTTTCCTTCCCTTCAGTGATCTGCTTTTGACCTATTTGCATTCAACCAATCTGATTTCATCAGAGCACCTGTAGCTTTGATTAGTTGATTTTGTTTTAAAAATTGACAATTGCATTTAAACTTATTTGTTTCCTTCTCAGAGAGGCCCAAGTCTTTCCATGTGTTAAAGTGTGAATTCATCTACCACTTGACACATTCCTGTGATAGTCACTATCCTCAGCCCCATTTTATAGATGAGGAAAGCAGGAGCCCAGGGAGGTCAAAGCAACTTGCCAAAGGCCCACATAGTAGATCTGAGATTCAAACCCAGGAGGCGGCTCTGGCTCAGGCAGGGTCCTTTAAGCTCCTTGAAAGACTGTCAGGTTCTGCCTTGATTGTTAAATTGCGATGCTTATTGAAGGAAATAATCATGCATCTAGTAATCAATGTTTAAGTCTTACTAATTGTAGCCCGATTAGACATCTTTAGGAGTTCATTTTATAAAGTTACTTTTTCTGCCTCTTTCTTCCCTTCCCATATTTGTTTCTTTTTTCCTTTGCTTTCCCTTTTCTTTCAGTTCCACTCTCCTTTTTCTCCCCTCACTTTCCCTCCCCCTTTTCCTTCCTTTGCTCCACGCTGAGGAAAATCTGACTGGCTCTAGCCTGAGTTTTGTTGTAGAGGCAGGCCCAAAGGCTTTGGATGGTTCTCCAGTTTATAAATATGATTGTGCTTCCCCGTGTGTTAGATTGTGTAGTTACAGAAGAATTATAGCAGCTCTCTCTTACTGTACTATTGTGTGTGTGTGTGTGTGTTTTAAAGCCTAAGGTATTGGCATTGTCAATACCAAGTCCAGCCTAGCATGGGGGAGGGGAAACCAGAAGTGGGTGGGGCCAGGAGCAGTTGTGCACCCCTGCTGTCTTTAAAAACCCTTCAGGCCTCTCAGTCCAAGTCACTTCATCACTGGCTTCCCTGCTTGTTGGGGACAGAGCACAGGAAGCAGGCCGGATGCCAAAAACGGCTCAAGGGAAAGTGCTTGGGAGGTTGTATTCTCCCTTTGGAATTAGGGGTGTTGTTTCCTTAGGCTACGGAATGCTCAAATACCACCCCCCAATGTAGTCAAGACAGTAGTTTTAGCTGACGCACCCCTCACTTCCTCTACTGAGCTAGGCACAGTGCCAACCCTCACGTACGTCCACTCAGTTCAACTTCACAGAAGCCTTTTTTATTGCCATTTTATGGCTAAGAAAATCCACTCCACATGTGAATAGACTTGCCCAAGATCACAATGCTTGTAGGTCCAGGGTCCAGTATTTGAACCCACACATTTCTGAACTCAAAGCCTGTGTTCCCTCTGCCACTTTCTCCTGCCTCTGAGCTGGGGGATCTGGAACCTCTACTCCACAGAAGTTCCCTATGATCCCTGCATATGTGTATCTCTTTGCTTATTTCCCTTTTTGTTATATGATGCTCATTACTTTCTCTTTTTTCCTTATTTTTCAAATTCCAGTCTTTCTTAGCTGTAATAAGGAGAACCAAAGGAAGGAATTTTATTTTGAGTCAGAGCACTAAGGGTGTTCCCCAGCAAAGATAAAACTGTAGCTGGATTCCTCTAGGTTCTTGGCTACATTACATAAAAGAGTTTAAGAACATGCTGGTTTAGTTAGGCCAGTAGTTTATTGAGGAAAATGGGAAAAGATAATAGAAATGGGAAAAAATAACATATTACAGATCCCCAGGTAGTAGGTGCAGGCTGCTCCAGCAGAGAGAGAGATTTGGCTTGTGTAGCTACTTTTAAAGCTATTAGTCATTCCTCCCTTTGCTAATGTTTGGGGGAATGTTCCCAGCTTCGGTTTGCTGATTGATTACCCCACCCGTCAGTTCCCCAGGGGGCCCAATGAGAAGGCCTTTGAGGAAATCTCCTTCCAGCAGCCTTCTGGTGGGGTCTTTCCCACGAGGGGGTTTCCAGGTGGGGGCCCATGGCCACGTGTTTGTAGCCGTGTTTTCTGCCAGGTTTTAGACTTGTCTTCCCATTCCCTAAACTAGTCCGCCTCAAAACCTCTATAACACTATTTTGTGTACAAGGTAAAGGCTAACAAATGATGTGGAAAATGTGAAGGAAAATCTACCCTCTGCTAGAGAGATATAAAAGGCCTTTTAATATAAATGCCAGAGAGAGTTGCAGAAGAGCTGCTTTAATTCTCAGCAATTATGCAAGGTAAGCAAAGCTGTGCTGAAAAAAATCTATTGGTAGAAGAAATGAAATGTTTTGTGGAGGCAAAGAAAGTGTAATAAAATGGAGCAACTTCGGAGCTGGTTATAAAAGAATGAGTAGGGATTATCAAGATAGAAATAGGAAGGGTTTTCCAGGAAGAGAAAACAGCAAGTACCTAAGTGTGGGAGAGAAATGGTGCAGAGAGGTTGCAGAACGTTGAGAAATCTAGTGTGGTTGCAGCCCATGAAATGTAGGGTCTCAGAGGAGGTTGGAGTTTATCCATTAAGTCCAAGATTTAGAGTTGATAATAATTGTTGGACGCTTACTTTGCT
This sequence comes from Tolypeutes matacus, assembly GCA_026826555.1. NCBI lineage: Eukaryota > Metazoa > Chordata > Mammalia > Cingulata > Chlamyphoridae > Tolypeutes > Tolypeutes matacus. The sequence continues at coordinate 27,008,334 of JAKSZT010054489.1, read as the reverse complement.
GTAGACACCAGACAACTTGTTAAACAAGTTAACACATTTAGCCCTCACAATAATCTTCTAAGATAGATACTCTTACTATTTCCCTTCTTGATAGTTAAAGAAACGATCTACTTCGTCCAAAGTTTCACAGTATTTAGTGGCAGAAAGAGGATTTGAGCCCTGAGACTCGCTTCCGAGCCCACATGCTCTCAATGCCATTCTTCTTTCTTGTTGGTGTGGATGTCCCTCTTATTTTACTGGACATGGGGCAAGAGGAGGGATGCTGATGCAGCAGCCTCTGCGGCTCCAACTTGACCTGGCTTGGAAAATGCGGTCTTTGTAGCACAGATTCCAAAGCACATCAGTCAGGGAACACAGGAGGGCTGCAATTTGCCAAGAGCTAATTTCTTCTAGAAAGTTCATTTCCCTTTCTTGTCTTTCCTGTCAGTCCTCTCTTTGGGAACTCATTCATGCAAAGCTAAATCGTTTGAGGGTTTGGGTATTTCCTTTCTGTCATCTCAGATTTCTGTCATGGCCAGCATTATGTTGATCCACAAAGACAGATCAGATTTGAAAATGCCAACTCTGGGAAAATGATGATTTCCAACCTGCTGCTTTTGCCAGTTTTTGGAAATTAGCCAGCTAGGTAGAGCAGGCCTAACACTGGGCTCTGTTGAATCTGTGAGGAGCAACTGTGGTGCTGCAGATGGAGTGCTGATGACACTCTCCTCATTTCCTCTCCATGTACTGCCAGCAGTTTTCAAGTCACTACCATTTCTTATATTCTCCCTCTTCTACAAAGTTTTCCCAGATTCTTTAACTCACTTAGAACTTTGTAATACCCTTCTGTGATGGTTAGGCTAATGTGTCAACATGGCCAGGTAATGGTGTTCAGTTGTTTGGTCAAGCAAGTGCTGGGCTAATAGTAATACAATGGACTTTAATCATCAGTGAGTTGATTGCATATATAACTGGGTGCATCTATAATCAACTGAGGAGTTTGCCTTCAGCAGTGAGTGACATCTCATCTAATCAGTTGCGGCCTTAAAAGGAGAAGTGATTTCAGCATTCAGAGAAAGAATTTACTTAAGACAGCCAACATCTCCTGGGGAACTCATCGAAGACCTTAATTGGAGTCCCTGGTTTGCAGCCTGCCCTACAGGATTTGGACTTGTGGATCCCTACAGTTGCATGAGACAATTTTATAAAATCTCATACTATTTACAAATATGTCTTGTCGGTTCTTTTTCTCTAGAGAACCCTGATTAATATACTTTCCAAATCGATTTATAATCCTACTAATAACCACATGCAGTTGTACCTGTGTCTTGTTATTTGTGGGTTTTCTTGTTCTTTGAAGGCCAAACCTAAGCTGAATCCCAGGATGCACAAACTACAGCCTGTGAGCCACATCCTGCTGGCTGCCTGTTTCTATGTGGCCTGATTTTTTTTTTTATTCTCCATTTCATATAGAGAAAATCGACAGAACTAAAAGTTGGTTCTTCGAGAAGATCAACAAAATTGATAAATCCTTATCTAGATTAACAAAGAAAAAAAGAGAGAAGATACAAATAAATAAAATCAGAAATGAGAAAGGTAACATTATGACTGACTCAGCAATAATAAGAGATCATAAGAGGATACTATGAACAGCTGTACACCAAAAAACTAGACAATGTTGATGAAATGTACAAATTTCTGGAAACACATGAACAAAGCACACTGACCCTAGAAGAACTAGAGGAGCTCAACAAACCAAACACAAGTAAGAAATTGAAAGTCATCAAAAACCTCCCCAAAACAAAAAGTCTAGGACCAGATGGCTTCAGAGATGAATTCTACCAATCATTTAAAGAAGATCTAATACCAGTCTTGCTCAAACTCTTCCAAAAAATTGAACAGGAAGGAATGCTACCAAACTCATTCTATGAAGTTAACATTACCCTAATACCAAAGCCAAATAAAGATATTATGAAAAAAGAAAATTACAAACTTCTTTAATGAATATAGATGCAAAAATCCTCAACAAAATACTTGGCAAGCATATCCAAAATACATTAGCAAAATTATATAGCACGATCAAGTGGGCTTTATACCACCAGTATGCAAGGCTGGTTCAACATAAGAAAATCAATCATTGTAGTATGCTACATCAATAAATTGAAGAAGAAAAATCATATGATCATTTCAATAGATGCAGAAAAGGCATTTGACAATATAAAACATCCTTTCTTAGAAAAAAAAAAACACTCTGAAGGATAGGAAGAGAAGGAAACTTTTTCAATATCATAAAGTGCATACATGAAAATCCCACAGATAACATTGCACTCAATGGAGAAAGACAAAGTTTTCCTCCTGAGACTGGGAACAAGACAAGGATGCCCACTCTCTCCACTGTTATTCAATATGGTGCTAGAAGTTTTAGCTAGAGCAATTAGGCTAGATAAAGAAATAAAAGGCACCCAAACAGGAAAACTTTTATTATTCACCAATTAGATGTTGCTATACTAAGAATTTCCCAAAAAATCCACAACAAAACTATTAGAACTTATAGATGATTTCAGCAAAGTGGCGGGATACAAGATTAATATGCAAAATATCAATAATGTTTCTATACACTACTATTGAACAATCTGAAGGGGAAGCCAGAAAAAAAAAATTCCATTTACAATGGTGACTAAAAAAATCAAGTATTTAGAAAAAAATTAACCAAGGACATAAAGGACCTGTATTCAGAAAACTATAAAACATTGCTAAAAGAAACCAAAGATGATCTAAATAAATGGAAGGATATTCTGTGTTCATAGATTGGTAGACTAAATATCATTAAGATGTCAATTCTACCCATACTGGTCTACAGATTTAATATAATCCTGATAAAAATTTCAATATTCTACTTTGTAGATTTGGAAAAGCCAACGATCAAATTTATCTGGAAGGGTAATTATCCTGAATAGCCAAAAATATTTAAAAAAGAACAAAGTTGTAGGACTCTCAACTCTAGACTTTAAAGCATATTATCTAGCTACAGTGGTAAAAAATAGATCGACCAAAGGAATTGGACAGACCCTCACTACTATGGTCAGTTCTTGGACGCACAGCTATGAAACCAAGTTAGAAGCAGAGATGATATGCCAGTTTTTAAGCTGTTGCCTTTGAGCTCTTCTGTACTCTGCTTTGGGTTACTTCACTCTAGCACTGAGACAAGAAAAGGACATAAAAGGCATCCAGATTGGAAAAGAAGAAGTAAAAATTTCATTATTTGCAGATGACATGATCCTATACATAGAAAGCCCTGAGAAATCGACAACAAGGCTTCTAGAACTTATAACGGATGGGTTTCTCTTTTGCCAGCTGGCTTCCTTAGGTTTTGTCCCTGTTTGACCTGCAGAGGTCACCGAGTGAAGAAGGAGGGGAGAAGGGACCCCGTTCCTTCCTTCCAGCTTGCTTCTCCTTTTTGCCCGGCCAGTGGCTCGTCACTGCACAGACAGCTGCAGGTGCTCGGGTTCCAGCTTCTATCCTCACTCCTAGAACCGGTCTCCTCAAAAACAGCGGCAACAGCGGCGCGACATCATATCCTCGGACACCAGAGGTCTGGCCTCCGAGGGCCCTTCTCAGCTCCCAGGGACAGGCAGCAGCCAGGCAGTTCTCTCTTCTCAAAGGTCTTGGACCAAGCTCCATGGTCCCTTTTCTTAAGCTTCTGTGTTTGGAAAACTTAGAGATTTCTCTGTCTGTGCCCCAGTCCTAGACACGGTAGCTGATTTTTATAGTTATTTACACTGTATTTCCTCCGGATCTCCTTTGTCTCTTCAGCCCTTTAACACTTACTTAACAAATCCCTTATATACAATTATTTCCAGTGAAATTGCTAATGTGGTTTGTTTGTTTGCCTGGCTCCTGATTGATTCTGCTAGGATAGGGCCCCAGTGGTTTCCTGAATCTCAGCTCTGTACTTTCTCACTAGTTGTCGGGACACTTCCTCCAGTGTACCTTTTACTCATCTGCTACAGTGTGAGATCCCTGAAGGCAGAGACCAAATTTACATTTTTCTTCCCTGTCTCCTAGCATTGTGCAAATGTTATTTGATTGATTTGGCAGAAAGCAAAAGTGACATGACTCAAAAATGTCTTGTATTAATTTACTGCTCTGTCCACATATTCAGAGTCTCTCTTGGTGTGTGTTGTTGTATTAATCAGGGTTTTCTAGGGAAACAGAATCAAGAGGCGTTATCTGTAAATAGTATGAGGTTTTATAAGAGTCTTTCATGTGACTGTGGGGATGCACAAGTCCAGGTTCCGCAGGCAGGCTGCAAACCAGGGGCTCTGATGAAAGTCCAGTGAAGGTCCTTGATGAGTTTCTGGGAGACGATGGCTGGCCAAAGACAAGCTGGGAAATTCTCTCTGAATGCTGAAATCGCTGACTCTTTTAGGGCATTCAACTGATTGGATAAAAGGTCCCTCATTGCTGACGGCAATCTCCCTGGTTGATTGTAGATGGAATGAACCATCTATGTAATAAACTCACTGATGACTAAAGCCCATAACTGTCCTTGTATTACAGTGCTTGCTTGACCATACAACTGGGCACAATGACCTGGCCGAGTTAACACATTAGCCTAACCATCACAGTTGTGTATGTGTATATGTGTGTATGTCTGTGTATGAGTATATGAAAGAGAGAACTATATTTGCGTTGAGGTATGTGTCAAAGAGCAGAAGATAGAAGGTGCTTTAATTTGGTGCTCAGGAAATTCCTGGTTTCAAATTTATTCTCACTACTCCAGGTTCACAGTTAAAATACTGGCCAACATGTGAGATATAGGTTGAGGCTACTATTTCTAAATGTATAATTTAAGTGAAACATATTGTCTACTGAGAATGATGGGGTATTGAGATGAGTCAGAACAACATATGACTGTGGTGGGTGCAGGGCAGGGTAAACTTGCAAGTAGAGAGGAAGGAGCACGTGGCTGGTGGCAGGTGCAGCCAAGGTAGGGTGAATACTGAAATAATAGACCATCCAACTGGATGCTGCACTTACCTTGCAGCTTAGACCACGTGGAACCTGTCTGCAGTGGAGGGACAGCTGGCAGCTGGAAATATGGAGAATGTTAGGGATACTGAAAAAGCCTTCTCCGACCCCCAGTGACACCTGCCGCCAGTTGGCCGCTGTTGCCTGAAATGCTTTTCTTAAAATATTTCCATTTTGAATTTAAATATAAGATAGCAAATGTATGAGGTATTCTATTGATTTGAAAGCGCTCTCAGGGATAAAGCAGTGTATTTTAGGACTCTTTTTGTTTTGTTTTGTTTTCATATGAGATAGAAGACAACATGAACTACTTTAACCAAAAGGAGAATCGTTTTCACAGTATTCAGGGTTTGCACAGGATCCAAGAAGGGGAATGCTAATGGATCTCAGGAATCGACTGGAATCAGGGAACTGAACCTATCACATCTCTTTTTCTTTATCTCTTCTCTCTCTTTTTTGCACATTCTTTGTTGTTCCTGTCCTGAACAGCTTCCTCCATGTTTAAATTTAAGTTTAGGAAATCTTGCCTATGAACTGCACCTGAGATTTACACAATACAAATTCAGGTACCCAATTAATGAATCCTCCTCAGTTTTAGTCTCAAAATTATTAATAAAAGAAAGGGAAAGGATTTGGCTGTATTATATCTACATCCCTCGGTCCATCGAGAGTGGCCATGGTTGGGTTCCACTGAATGAATTTAGTGCTTCTCCAGTAATCATATGGCTGATGATGTGGAGGTAGTTCCAAGAGAAGGGACGCTTCTGGGAAGATGCCACTAGATACCTGTCCACTAAAGTGACCATATCAGAACTCTTTTGTCCATAATTCTGTAAATGGCAACTTGGATAATGTGTCAGTGGATTGTCTTGCCCTAATAATTGATGCTCAAAATTCATTTAACAGCCATTTGTTAAGTATCTTCACCATGCTGAACATTGTTAGTTATAGAGGATATGAAGACCTTTGAGACAGAAATTCTGTCCTTGAGAAGCTTGTCATTTGGTGAGAAAAGAGTTCTAAGCGTAGTGCTCTCAAATACAACTTATCTTTATAGGTCTCAGTTTTGTTACCTCTCACATCATTCCATATATGCTCTGGATTTCGACATTTATGTTGTACTGATACTGTCCTTGGTTGAATTTCATTTTTCTCGAACCTTGATCACATTTTCATGATTATTTGTTTGCCATGTATTTTGGGACTGTATCATGATTATTCTGTATATTTTATGTTGGCTTCTCACTTTAATTATATTCCTAAAATAAGAGGTATGTTGATGTGTTGTGTTGTAGGCAGTTAATTTTGTTGCTGTCCAACTGCAAATTCTGGCTCTTGGGACCCCTGACATCCCAGTTCTGGTCTTTTCTTCTCAGCAGGGTTGCTTGCAGTCTTCAGAATAGGCCAAAGATTTGGTCAGAGTTTATATAAGGAATCTGAGACTTCTTCTTTCTGGGAGTTTCCCCTTTCTTTTCCAGTGGCTTTAATTACCTCCAAATCTGACCTCTGGTTCCCCATGCCAGAAATATGATGCAGGAGTTATGGCTGTCCTGTATGGCCCTGACTTTGGCTTTCCCTCCATCTAAATGTGACAAAAACGGTAACACCCTTTCCAGTCCCCTCTTCCAAGCTCAGCTCTTAAGAAACTTATCACTACCATTGGACCACTGTGTGTGTGCGTGTGTGCGTGCACATCATTTGCGTTTCATAAATGCTATCTTCAGGAGGGAGCCCACTTAGTCACACCTGAGGCAAAATGTTATGCCTAAAAGGGGTTTATGTCTAAATAAAGGCTTCACCTCCTCTTGGTTCATCCCTCTTCCTTTCCAGGGCCATCCGTGGTCATATTGTACATGTCTGAAGGGAGGTATTTTTAGGATTGTTGTATTTTCATGCATATGAGTCTACGGAGGTAGAACGTCATGGTTTCTTGTTTTCCCACCAAGTGGAATCCATTTTCTGAAAGGATTTTTCCTCCTATAAATTCTGTATAAGAATTTACAGAATTCTTTTTATAAAGAATTACTTTTTTTTATTATTATTATTATTCATATTCTATTAATGAAGAGTCTGCAGTTGCCAATCTGTTTCTTATCAGCAAGAGATAGCCAGTCTTGCCATATGACCTTTACAAATTTCAATCCAAAGACAATAATTTGGTATTTTACTTTGCTTGTTAAAGGTCCTTAGAAGGGATGTTGGCATTTCCCTTTGGTATCTGATAATAAACTTTGACCCAACTTGAGGAATTCCAGCAGAGAGCTAGTGACATATTCGAACATCTTTACTTTTGGAGGAGTAATCTGTGATATATAAGGTGAAAAGACTTTGTCACATAGTATCACAGAAAATTTCAGTGTTCCCTAGTTTTTAAGGACACAAATTTGATGTTCAATAGCCACTGTTCTGGTACATTAAAAACATTTTCAGAAATTCTTTTAACAAAAAAAAATTTAAGTTAGTAAACTATAAAACAGAGATTAATACACATAACTTCCTCATAGGGATATTATAAAAATTAAATATGCATTAATGCATATAAAGCGCAGGGCACACCTATCAATGGTTATTATGTATTGTGACCTTTATGTTGCTGTTATTTTCTCAGGCATTCAGCAGACATTTTTGAGGTTAGGTGCTGTATTAGATGAATTAAACAGCATTAAGCAAAGTTCATGTCCTCAAGGAGCTCTTAGATTAGGGGGGGAATACAGGCACAGGAGCATATCATTGTATGGCGATTCTGTAACTATAAATGTTTAGAGATGCACAATGTGAAGGGAGCAGGAAGCAATGGAACCTCATGCAACCTGCAAGGATTAGAGGCTTCCTGGCGAAATGAAGACGTCAAGAAAGAGAGCATTTACCCAAATAAAGAGGCAGGAGTAAGTAGGAGAGAGGGAAATCCCAACAGAAGGGAAAATCACGGGCAGAGGCACTTGGGCAAGTAGAGGTGTGTTGTACAGCACCTGGCAGCCAGGTCAGGTGTCATTGCAATGCAGAGCATGCGGCAGTGAGTGGTGAGCAGCTGGGGCGATGGAAACCAGATCACGGACATCCTGAAGGACAGGGTGGGTGCTTGCACTTCTGTATGTAACAGTAACCTAGGAGTTCTTCTATTTAAACAGCCACTTAGTGGTGAGCTTTGTGGTCCCCTGGTCTTCTAATACTTTCCTTGCTTCCTTTATTGATTAAAAGATTATATAATTTTGGTCTTAATTTAGTCATGGGAGTGAGACCCAAGGGCCAACGTGTAATAGCCCCTTAGTCCTATTGACCAGAAGCTAAGGATCAATAGGGACATAGTATCTCATTCTACATAGATGATGTCTTCTGGGGTCAGAATCAAGGAGATGCCATTCATATAGAATCCAGTGACCCCAAAGTTTTGGGCAAGGCAGAGTTAATGCAAGAGTATACCAAAAGAAGATGGTAGAGAACTTTTAGCTTCTATTCCAGGTTCTCCTGGTGACCTTCACTCTAACCCTTTCCTCCTTCTGCATTCTCATCACTGGAGTTGAGTAATTATGATGAAGGTGTGGGAAAGGGCTAATATGAGAAGACTACATAATAGTTTGCTGGATGGAGGCATGTGATTTTCAAAAAAGTCTCACAAGTGATTCTGAAGTGTAATCCATATAGTCCACTACAGCTTTTTAAGCTATGGCTAAATGCCACTATCTGTTATGGGAAGGCATCATAGGGTTTTAATCAAGACAATGATATGTACAGAGTTGTATTTTTATAAGATCATGCTGTATCTTTTGATGAAAATTGAATTTGGTAGGGGCTGAAGTGGATTCAGGGTAGATCAAGCGAGAGATGATGATTTGCACCAAGGAGGTAGTAATGATAAGAGAATGAAGTTCACTGATACAGAAGAGATATCTGGTTTGATTGGCATAAGGTTTACTGGACTTGGTGATGGAATGGAAATGGTATATCAGAGAAACAGCAAGGAAATATAATGCCTAGATTTGAACTTGAACAACTTACTTAAGGGAAGAAAACTAGAGAATAGCAGGTTTGAGAAGGTGGTATAAAGAGTTATCATGCTTTTGGAAATTTGAACATGAGGTGCTAATTAGCCATATTATAGATTCAAGTAGGCATTATAGAGTTCAGGGGAAAGGTGAAAGCTAGAGATAAAGACTTGTGACACAGAGGCATATAGACTGAATTTAAAACTAAGAGACTGGATGAAATCATCCATGGAACATGAGTAGACAGAGAAGAGAAGGATTTAAGAATAAGTCTTGGGGGGGCAGATGTGGCTCAAGTGGTTGGGCATCCATCTGCCATGTGGAGGGACCTGGGTTTGATCCCTGGGATCTCCCGGTAAAAAATATATATATATATGTGTGTGTGTGTGTGTGTGTGTGTGTATGTGTGTGTGTATATATATATATATATATATGTATATAAAAGAATAAATATTGGTTATTTAACGATAATTATTTAATGCTAATAATTAGGGTCAAACAGGAGAGGAAAAGAAAAACAAAACAGCAAAGGAACCTTGGAAAGAATGGCCAGAGAGGTAGCATGGAGACCAGAAGAGTGAGGTGTGACACAAGAAGAGAGAGGGAAGTAGATGCAAATGAGAGTGAATTAGTTCACTAAGGGAAAAAAAGAAAACTATGTCAAGTGAGAAAAGAAAAATAGCAGCCAATGGCTAGAGCTCTTGAGAGCATCTAGGTTTATTGAGTTATCTGAGGATTAAGAAGGAATTCAAGACTGGAGACAGATCAACAAGGAGAACAGGATAATATATGATGATGTAAGCTAAGAAAGAAAGCATTTACTTAAGGATATAGTGTCCTGTATAAAACACAACTGATGGATTTGGTATGATAAAACTAGAAAAAGACATTGCAATTGATCATCGGACCATATATAACTTCAACGACATTTGTATTTGAAAGTTTGGGAGGAGTAGATGGAGTGGGATGCCAGATTAGATTCAAGAGAGCTAAGGGAACAGGAGGCCAGGATGAGGAAACTGCTTCAGAGAATACAGCCTTTCTACTACCTCATGTGGAGGGAAAAGGTTCACCAGATTAGGTTCTCTAGCTCACCTGGCTTCCTCTCATATCCACCCAGCAGATATAGTCATCTATCCATATATGTTTATGTACCTGTTCTATTTATGCTGGAAAAGATCTGCAAGGTTCCTGATAATATACCTAGCATATAGTGGTGGTGACTACACAGACTCTGAAGCCAGATGGACTCGGTTCAAATTCCAGTCCTGCCACTTACTAGTTGTAAGAAAGCCTCTCTGTGCATCTGTCTCCTTGTCTGTGAAATAGGCATAGTAGTACTTGTAATATTGTTAGGATGATTCAGTGAGTGTTACTATTTTTCAGCACTTATGAAGTACCTGGCAGATCATGCGCATATGTGTTAAATACGTTGTAAAACTTCATTATTCCTTTAGTCCCCCTTATTACCTATAGAATGTGAAATCCATAGCAGTAAATAAAAGGACATCTAGTCTGATTGGGGAACAAGCCCTCAGGGGAGCAAAAATGTGACTGGATCATAATACATTCACTTCTAGCTTAGGATAGCATGAATGTGACATTGCTGACCTCTGAAATTCTTCTACATGTTCTTTCTTTACTTTTAATCTCTGCTGTAAAAGCTTTCCGTGCTCACCCAAAGGCCGATGCTGTTTGAACAGCTCTCCAGAGCAGTTTTCTTCCATGCGGGGACTGAGAGACCCAGGCTTTTCCCATCTTTCAATTACGTATCTCAACGTGCAGACTCCAAAGCACCTACTGCTGAAGAGTAAGAGAGAGAGAAGAGGAGAGCCCCTGTCCCTGCTGCAGCACAGAGGTGATGTACGCCACCTGTCCCGATAAAATTATAATGGCCCCAATCTAACTGCATGCAAGGCTGAGAATTTAGGGGAGTACACAAATACTTTGTGAGGATGAACTATTTCATACGTTCCTACTCATTTTTTATTCTGATTATTCATCATTATTTTTGGGGTAATAGTTGAAAGAAAGAAGGAATGAAAGACTCAAAGAATGAAAGAACTTATCTGCTTTCCTTTTCTAACTTGATGGAGCCTGTATCTTTAAGTCTGGAACCAAAATGTATATATGTATCGCATGACAATATTCCTTTTCTTAAAGAGCTTTGGATCAAAGGAAACTGGTAAGAAGATGAATGAGGAATAAAAAAATAAAACATGGGAAGCGGCTGTGGCTCAATCAGTAGGGCTCCCGTTTACCATATGGGAGGCCCCGGGTTCGGTTCCCGGGGCCTCCTGGTGAAGGCAAGCCCGCCTGCACGGCGTGGTTAGCTGACCCAGCGAGCACAAGCAGCAAGGGGGGGATAAATGAATAAATAAATAAAATCTTAAAAAAAAAAAAATAAATAAATAAAAAAAATAAAACATAAGCAGACCTCTGCTTCCTTGTCCTGATTAGTTAGAGCTCATGCCTTCAATCACCTAAAATGGTTGCACATTCTTTAGAGAAGGCAGCATTATTCTGGAGATGCCTTCGCATTGGGATGTACAAGATGTGCGTCTGTTTTAACAGGCCTTTGCTAAGAGGGCAGCAGTAGAGTTGACACAGTTGGACCTGGGGCAGGTAAATCCTCATGCCTGGACATTTTGGAGAGTGAAAATGAAGTAAAAATGGATGGAGGGTTGAGAGACAGGGTTTTAGGGACCAGGAGGTCCAAAGGAATCAAGGTAAGAAAGAATAATCGGGGCTCAAGGCAAATCCAGAAATGTGTGCCAGCGAGACAGATTGTAACCCAAGCTGGAGAGTGCAGAGGGAATGGGAGAATTAAAGCATGGAAATCCAAGGACCCGGAGGAAAGTTGAGTGCTCCTTCAGCTACTTAGTTCATGCTTTGAATAACTACACGTTGTCTGGCCTGACACAAAACCCTCTGTTTTGAGTTTCTGCAGAAATGGTTTAAAGAAGAAGTCTAAAGAAAACAGAATTAGTTGCTGGCATAGGATGCCACTGTTGGTGTTTTATCCATTTCCAAGCCAATAATTACAGAAACTGGGAGGAAAAGATTTCATAAAGCAGGGAAAGTGCACACTTGCATGTAGCATACCAAGGAATGAGAAGACTCACGCCCTCTCTCCGTTAATTACACACTTCGTTCATTTGACGTTAAATTCTGAGTACCTTGCATAGGTAACTCGATAGATCTACTGTTATACATGGCCACCATGAATGCTCCTTTCTAAGGACCTGCGAGTTACAAGGTGAATATTGAGCAAAGAACCTCAAATGCCTAAAATACATGGCATGCAGCAACAACAGGTTGGATGACACAAGGATTGGGGGAGAAAAAGCAGTGTCTTTGGGTTGGAGATTTTTCAACCAAATTGTGGTATACAGACGCTCACATTGCCTTTGTACAACCCCCTCCCAAGAAGTGGGGCTTGTGGATTTCTTCTAAACAATAGAATAAGCCAAGACGATGGGGTCCCATTCTTGTGATTATTTCGTGTCACATTGTATAAGACACTGTCTTGCTGGTAGACTGGCTCCAGGGTCTTGTTCTCCATGCTAGATTTGAGGAGAAAAGCTGTCATGAGCCCAAGAGCTGCAGGGGAATCAGTTCTGCCAAAACCTTGAGGGAGTTTGCCAGTGGCTCCTTGCCCAGTCGAGCCTCTGATGAGAACCCAGTCCCGGCTGACACCTTGACTGCAGCCTTGTGAGATCCTGAACGGAGGACCCAGATCATCATGCTCAGACTCTGACAGATAGGAACTGAGCTAATAAATATGTGCTGTTCTAAGCTGCTAAATTTGTGGGAATTTGTTTTGCAGCAATAGGTGACTAATGCAACTCCACATTCGTTGCCTACCTCTCTGCAAGGCCCTCCACTAGGAGCTGGAAAACAGCGATGGAGAGTTCAGGAGTGCCCTGCTCCGCTTGGTGCTCACAGCCAGGGAGGGGCCGTCCTCCTGTGAAAGCAGTGATCAAACAGGCAAGAAGCATTGGTGGTTTCCTGGTAACGCCGGGGAGGGAGCTTCTGCCTCTGCCTCGTGGGGTTCAGCAGGTTCGTCTTGTATCGTGGAGAGTGAGCGAACGTTTGCTAGGATCTCCGGTACAGCCAGGGCTTCTAGCAGATGGCACCGCATTTTCAAACCTTCATCCGTGCCATCAGGACTTCTCTCCCATTCCAGGATGAGAAGGAACCCCACTCACTGCGAAGGAAGAGAAAACAGCAGCCTTTTTTTATTGAATGGCGGTGTGTATTAAAAACAAATAGAAATACTTGATTATTCTCCATCCCAGTCCTGCTTCCCTGCCTGAGTTACACGCCTTTTGCCAATTTATGACAGTGTGGACAGAATTACTATCTAGCTAAAACTACCACCGCCCACAATGGGAATTGCTGCTGTTATAAAACAAAAGCAAACGCCAAAGGGGGGGTGGGGGGGGCCTGTGAGAGAAGGCCTTTTGCATCTCTCTTCTGACAATGTTCTTTTTATGCTAATATCTCACCCTTTCCTACCTTAATGGCCCCATTAAATGCCATAAGAGTATTTGCAAGAGAAAAGTGCACCTGGAGATGAAGATGTAAAGTTCCTAAGTGCATTTTGAGGAACAGAGAAGAGAAGATTTCTCTGTAAAGGAGTTAATGTTCCAAAGAAAGCTTTGTTTATCCGACAGACTTTTTAACAGTGCTGTTTTCTTCACTCTGCACCTTAATTCTCAACCACCGTAAGGCTGTCCAGATGTTTAAAATAAAAAGCCCATTTGGGTATTATCAGAGATTACTTGGAAGAGATAGACAGACATGATGTTTAGCCTTGCAACATAAATTCCCCGAGTACGCGCCATCCAGCATACTCTATATTCTCACTCTGCTGAAAGACTGGACTAATAAATCATAAAAACGAGACACGGGGCCCGGAGCACAATTTACCTCTAGCCAGCTGTCTTTGCCGGGAGGAAGGTGGGGGTGGAATGCCGATGAGGAATGCAAACTGTGGTCTGCTCCACTCCCAGAAGGCCTGGTGGGCAAGGCTTTTCCCTCCGTCTCCCTTCCAGAGTCTCCATCATGCCGCTGACCTTCATATCTTGCCTTCGCATCAACCTTATTAGACGCAGTTCTGTTCCAATCAGGCTGCCAATGTATAACTCCTGGCCGGCTGCCTTTTCTCATCCCTGTGCCTTGAATTCTTTCATTTCTTTGCCTGCTGTGCCTGTGCTCTCTACCTCTGCCCATTAACAGTCTCCTCAGCCTTCAAGGTCGTACTTGAGATCTGGTCTTTCTTGCAGTCCACTCAAACCTTAGGAACCAAAACAATTCTCTCCCATGTTCTCACGCTGTTCTGTCTGAGTCACACCTAAGGCACCTGTCACGCTGATCCTCATATTTGTGGGCATCACTAACTCATCTCCTCCATCAGATAAGTTTCTTGAGAGTACGACACTTGCATCTTCTTTAGTGGTGTTTCCATAAGGATAGGAGTCACCCTTTACCTTTGCCCTAGCACAGGGACAAACTATGCCATATTATTTGTATGAATTTACAGACCATTTGTGATAGTGTAATCCTCGCTGCAATTCCACACGGTCCTGCATATATGGAGGGTTTCACTCAGGGTCACCTGGCTAGGTAGAGCAGGGCAGGGCCTTGAGCTCAAGGGTGTGGCTCCAGGAGTAGGCACAATAGGACTTCCCCAAACCTAGCCTGGGGCCTTGTGGACAGAAAATGCTAGATAAAGCCGTCAGGAAATGAAAGAGGGTATGAAGCAGGCGTGGCAGAATAATCACCTGAGTGACCTTTGTCCTTCAATGTATTCTTCATTGCCTGGGCCACTTGTTCTTGCGGACACACGAGGGGCCCAGAAGACCTTACCCCTGGGTTGTGTTCTGGCTCTATTACCTTGGGCTATTCCTTTGAGTCTTTATTTTTCCATTTGGTGAAATAGGAGCAGCCTCATCCACCTGTTTACCTGATGGCGTTGCTGTGTTCAGTCGATGACATGGAAAATCCCGGAAAATGTGAAGAGAGGGAAGGAAAAAGATTGATGATCGTTGAGGAGGAGCACTGTTTCTTCCCATCACAGAGCAGAGCAGAGCAGAGGGCCCAACTGTGCATGATAATGGCCTGTTGTCTAGAAACGCCTGGACATGAGTCTTCTCTCATCCTTCCGGGTTGGCCTGCCCATGCCCCGGCTGCTCACTCACCTGCCAGGCGTTTACGGAAGGGGCCTGATGGGAAAGGATCTGGTGGCCATTGAGGACAGAAGGGTCCTAGAAAGGAAAGGAGGAATTTCAAGTACGTTTGTTGGTAAAATGGAGTTCTAGCCCAGCTCTGCTACTAACCTCTAATCTCTGAGCCATCGTCCCTTCATCTGTACACAGAGGGGTTGTCCTTGTGGTGCTAGGATTTCGTGTGTGTGTATATATCCACCACAAGGATTCCTAGGGATTTTGCTATTGCTATTTCTTTATAAACAGATGGCCACTAATGAGAATGTTCCTGTCTCTTACCTGTAATTCTTAATTACACAGCATAAATACAAATTTAACTTTAATTCAATTAAGTCATAATGAGGTGAGGAAATAATGCTTGAACATATTACTGCAGTTTGGGTTAGTAAGCAATGGACAATAATATTTGTGTTCCATTAGATTCTATGAAGTGTTTTCAAAATCTTTTAAAATGCCCTCAAAATATTCTGACTGCAATAGCGTATTAAAAGCAAAGTACTTGTATAAAAACAAATACATGCATCTTAAAAGGATCTAAATTCAATGCACTTCAACAATTACTTTTTCAGCCTCTATTAAGAGCAATGCAATTAAGAATATGATGTATATGAAGTGATGGAGACCTTGGATAATCTGTTTCACTTTCCAGAGGTTCACTTACTTCATCTATAAAATAAATGAAATAAAATATACCTTGTAGGATATCTTCCTCATTATTCCATAAATAAGCACTCAATGCCAATTTTCTGTGACAGTCTCTGGGTCCCATTTAAAATCCCAGGAGACAGATTTGATTGACACAGCACCGGGTGGGCACGTCCCCCTGGTCCAGTGACTGTGACCAGATTAGAGCCACACCTCCTGGAACACTGCTCTTCCAAGGTGCGTCTTGCTGATTGAGTGAAAGTGAATGCTGGATCTGGCTGGAAGATTGACTGGCATAGCCATTACAAGGTCCATTAAGTATTTATTGTCTTCACTGATAGTGAGGCCATGTCTTATTCACCTTGTAGTGACTACCTGACCAAGGTCCATACCCAGTGCCTTGTACAAATTAGCTGCTCAATTAATCATTTTTCATCTACTGGCTTGACAGAGTGAATAAGCTAGTCAAAGAATCACAAACAAGTTCAACAGCTTGGACAAAGGGCAGTACTGAACATGTTTTGTTAATGTAAGCTGACATGGTTAAAAGAGAAGGGAAGAAAAAAAAGTATCTGGGCAACTTCCAAAAGCCTACTTAATGACTGATAATTTGGATAGAGAATCAAAAATAACTTTATGAAAGATGATAAATTCATTCATTCATTTATTCAATAAATAGCCACTGAGCACCTATTCTATTATGTACTGAGTTTACAAAGATGAGTAAAATGTGGTCCTCTATTTTAATTTAAAATCTGAGAATAGTCTCTTCCCCATGACGCTGTGTCATCTCAATATTTGATAAGGTACCGTCATGTATTTACATTTGTTAATATTAATAATGGTAAAGAAGAGAGCAGGAGAGAGTTGTAAACATATACCAGTGGCTCATGTTCTGGTGAATTGTACCTTCAGAACCTTCATCCATCTCTCTCATCTATTTACCTAGCTTGGGAGCCACATACTTGGTCTCTATCTGGCCCACATATATATTTTGTCCACAAGAACACAACGAGAGCTCTTGTCTTGTACGTCACAGACGTTAGTCTACGTTTCTTGTTCGACACATATTTATTAGGACCTACTAGCTACCAGGCACTCAATTAGGTTTTGGGGAAAATCGGATGAAGACAGCCCGGTTCCTCTCCTTAACAAGCTCAGATTCTGGTACTGTAGACAGATTTATAAGCAGCCCACTAGTGCTGTGTGTGTGATGTGTTAAAAATTTAGGTGTTTTAGAGAAAAGAGGGTATATAAGATGGGACAACTAACTTAAATTCATTCAGTTATATATTAATGCATTAATTCATTCCGTGTTTTCTTCTGCATGCTGTGGGAGAAGGCACCTACATCTCTGCTGCTGGAACCGAGGGCTTGGTGGAATACGCAGAGCCTGGAGCCCACTGTTCAGATGCTCATAGGGTGTACTCTCAGGTCCCTTCACTAACCATGCCCCTGCATATCTGCAGCCTCCCATTTCATGTTTCACATTTGTCTTGACTTTCTTAATTCAACAAATATTTATTCAGCATTTACCATGTGTAGGAAACTCTTTTTGCCCTTTCCCATCTTTTGAACTATTCTAAGAGCTCAGTGATTAAGGTGTGGCTGTTTTCAGGTGAGAAAGTCAAGATCTTAATGGCTACCTGACAGGAGCCAGCTAGTATTAGAAATCACATACCTTGATTTCTGGAATGCACATGTCAGCAAGACCCCCTAACTCCATAGAAACATATAATTTGGAGGTAGAGGCAAAGGGGACTGGGGGATTAGATCACCTGCTTTCCCCACTTATTGTTACCAGCAGAGAGGAAGAGGACAAGAGGAACTGTGTGTAGTGAGCTGTCTCCATCCCCAGCCTTGGCCGCAGTTGCACCAAGGCACCATGCTCACTGCCTCCCTCCTGCAAGGAAGGAAGCACAATGTTTATTTTTTTTCTTGACATTGCCACAGGAGTAAAAATATCTGCATCCTTGTGACTCAAACCTTTGGAGAATATTGCCCTCTAAGTTTGCTTGTGTTCAAATGTAAAGAAGTTGTAATAAAGTGTTACCTTCTTAATGTTGTGTGGCTCAGATGAGCTTAAATACATAAAGTGCTAGGTGCAATAAGCACACAAGAATTGGGGTGTACCTGAGGTATGACTGCCAGACCTTGTGACTGTCTTCCTTCTACTGACCTTCTGGGGAACCCCTCTTCCAACTGAAGGTCTCCTTTTGTTCTCGATCAAGTCGTGTGGTCATCTTATGTGGCTTCACTGTCCACGTGGAACATGCAGCTCACATCCTCACCTTTAGGTTCCCCAACTTCCTCAACTCCAGTGATAGGCACTTCCATTTTGTTTTAGTTTTTCCTTTCCCACCACACCTTAAAATCTGTTGTTATGGAATTCCTGGATTGCTAAAATGTTTCACAGATATCACTCTCCTTGAGCAGAATCTTCTGCCATTCCAACTATGTCCCTCCTTTACCTACTACATCATAAACGAGACCTTTAATCTGATGAGTTCTTATTTTTCTCCTCTATAATGCTCACTCTTGGACTTGTTTTCTTTCCCACCCAATTTGAAGCCTAGGATTTGTTCTTTCGAGCTGTGTCCTTTCTCATAAGCACTTTTTACTCTCTTAGCACCAATCTCTTTCTGTGTTTGTTTCTCAGCAAAATTGCCATCACAGATCAGTGTAACAACACACCTTCTTTGTGTTAACATCTGAATGGATGCTGGATAAAATAATGCAGTTCTGTATATCAGTGCCAATTAAATGCATACTTTAAATCATAGTTGAGTTCTCTTTGATGCCTATTTGAATAGGTTCCTGTTTTCCGTAAAGATTCTTAATAAAACTCTGACACTTTTTTCTGGAGATGTGCTGAGATTATCTGATCACAGTGTTCATGTGAGTCATTCTTGGGTCTACTTTTTCTCTTGCTTCCATATCCAATTTATCAGCAGGTCTTTGAAGCCTTCCATTTATCTCCCTCCATCAATACACCTTTTCCAAACGACTATCACCTCCTGCTAGAATTTGGTAATGTCCAAATAACTATCTTCCTCTTTTTTGCTCTTGCCCACATAAGATCCATTACTGGGCAGGATTCAGAGTGAACCTTAAAAGGCAAGTCAGATAACATATTCGTATTTGGAATAATGGAAATGTTTTGGTAATGGATGGTGATGATGGTAGCACAACATTGTGAACGCAATTAACGGCATGATTAAAAGGGGTGAAAATGTTAGATTGTATTTATGGTAACAAAATATAAAATTTTAAAAGTCCATGGAACCACAGTACACAAATAGTGAACATTACATTCAACCATGGACTTTAGTTAGTAGTACAATTATAAAAATGTGCTATCATCAAGTATAGGAAATGTTCCACACCAGTGTAAGGGGGTGGGAAACCTCAGTTTTTGCATGGTTGTTCTGTGAAGCTACAGCCTCTCTAATAAAGAAAATAAATGTGTCTGCTTAGCTCATTTAATAGGCTGGGCACCTCGGGCTGACGATAGGGTGCTCTCACAGAACCCTTTCCCTTGCCCGTGAGCACTTCATGCCATAACACAACAAGGTGTGAGAAGTCAAGCCTGCTCCAAAAGCATATGCTTTCTCAAGGCATCTTTCTTTCTTGTGGCATCCATCTTAATCCCACCAATAGTGAAGGACGTCAGTGCCAAAGGCTGTGCTTTGGTTAGATTGTGTCCCCTCAAAGGACGTATTCAAGTCCCAACCCCTGGTACCTCTGACTGTGGTCTTAGATGGAAGCAGTGTCTTTGCAGGTGTGATGAGTTAAGATGAGGGCACAGTAGCTTAAGGTGGGCCCTAATCCAATATAGCTGGTGTCCTTATAAGGAGGGAAATTTGGACTCAGAGATATAGGCACCCAGGCAGGGAGGGAAGATGGGTATGTGAAGGTGGGTGCAGGGATTGGGGTGATGCTGCCACAAGCCAAAGAGCACCAGAAGGTGAACAACACAAGGAAGGATTCTCCTCTAGAGGCTTCAAAGAGAGCATGGCCCTGCAACACCTTGATTTTGGAATCAAGTACTATGAGGAACATTTCTTTACTTTAAAGCCATTTTGTGGTAATCTGTTGTGGCAACCCTAGGAAACTAAGACCATCTGAATGCACTTGCCTCCATGCCCCTGTTCTCTCCTAAGGATGTACTTGTAAAAGAACTTGCTTCTTCTCTGCCATCCACATTTCCTCCCATGAACTATCTAAGTGCTTATTTCCTCCTTTTCTAATTTTTGACAACATGAGGGAAAGCCGTACCTACATCTCAGGTGGCTCATGTGCATGCATTTAGCACATAAGCCTTACAGTATTCTAGAAGCTGGGACATGAGGTCAGGGCAGCAGGATCTCTTTCTCCAATTCACTTTCTGTCCTCTTCTTCCAAGGTGGGGTACCATGGGAATGCCCTCTCTTTATATAACTTTGCTTTTGAAAATGAAGCTAAGTAGGCTGCTCCCTGCCTTATAAAATTAGCTGTGTTAGCCATTAGTCTCACTATTTGTCAAGCACGGGAGGGCTGTTTGTAAAGAGTCAGTATTGAATTTACTGTCACTGGAATAAATCACTATTGACCGTTCTACTTTTAAGAGTTTAATGAACATTGGAATGGAAATTATCCACAGTAGTATCAATTGTAACCTTGGCTTCTGTAATTAAAACCCATTGTCATTAATGTTCACTGCTTAACATGCCAGAGGTCACTGCTATTAATACTAAAGAATCAGCCCAAGGTAGAAAACCTGGTGGCAGAAAATCTAAATGGTGCCAGATGCAAAGTCAATCAAGAAATTCTAAATGAAAATTCTTTGTAGATAGGAATGTGTGGATAGAACACCATGGAATTGTATTGGGCTGGTGGGCAGTGAATTAACACTTATTATACAACCATTATTTTTCAGGCACTATGTTAGGTGTAGAACATACTGTGTGCCTTAGTTTCCTAGGGCATAAAAAAGCATCACAAACTATGTGGCTTAAAACAACAGAATCTTATTGTCTCACTGTTCTGGAGTATAGAATTCTGAAATCAATGTGTCAGCAAGGCCATGCTCCCTCTGAAACTTATAGTGGAGGCTCCTTCCTTGTGTCTTCTAGCTTCTGGTGTTGGCTGGCAGTCTTTGTCATTCTTGGCTTGAAGATGCATAGCTCCAGTCTCTGCCTCTGTGTTTGGGTGGATTTCCCCTGTGTCTGTCACTGAGTCCAAAGTTCCCTCTTCTTTTAAGGACACCAGACATACAAGATTAGGGTCCACATATTTATCCAATATGCCCTTCTCTTAACTAATTCCATTTTCAAAGACCTTCTTTGAAAATAAGGTCATATTCACAGGGCCGGGGGTTAGAATTTGAACATGTCTTTTTTTTTTTTGGTGGGGTACAGAATTCAACCCATAACACTGTTATATGACCTACTTTAATCATAATCATATATCTGTGAGCTAGCAGTTATTAGCTCTTCTTTAAAGATAAGGAGACTAAAGCACAGAAGGGAAAAAGTAATTTGCCTAAAAATGTTTACCCATATGGCAGTACTTTCTCATTTTCTGAAGGCCTGCAGTGTTCTAGGAGCAGGGGA
Source organism: Tolypeutes matacus (assembly GCA_026826555.1). Classification (NCBI taxonomy): domain Eukaryota; kingdom Metazoa; phylum Chordata; class Mammalia; order Cingulata; family Chlamyphoridae; genus Tolypeutes; species Tolypeutes matacus. The sequence goes on along the minus strand of JAKSZT010054489.1, from coordinate 26,986,869 downwards.
AACAGCGATACTTGAGAAATTTCCTGTCTTGCCATTCTAGAGAAATCACACGCAACTTTTCAGTGGTGAAGGTGGACTTTAACTCTTTCTATTCAGCTAACAAAGACTTCATCCTTGGAATTGGGAAACTAGAGTTTCTAGAACCTTGCCCTTAGAAGTTGGTACCTTGAGGAGGGCCATAGAGATTCTTCTTAGAAGCTCTAAGTCCCTTAAGTCATCTACAGTCTGAGGAGACTCAATTTCATAATTTCTCAGGGCTCTTCTAGTGAGTCTGTGAACCACAAGATGGTGCAGAGGTTCTGGCACAGTAGGTATTAGTGGGCAGCATGGTGGTCTCTTTTGGTTTTAAATGACAGAAAATGACACCTAAATGACTTAAGGCTGGCAAAATAGTAAAAATGCATTTGAGAACATCATGGCACCCTGCTGGAACAGTCAAAGTAGTTGTAGGATATATGCTTGCTGGAATGTTTTCTATTATCTGTTGGAAAAGATAGAGGAAACACATATTCCTGAGAGCCTCCATCTTGACCTGGCTTCCTCAGTGGTCCCAAATGAGTGATGGAATCTTCTACCTTCCCAGCAAAAATATGAAGATCAACTTTTATTGGATCAATTTGGTGACCCCAAACGAAATAGTTCGTTCAGGCTGGATGAAAGCACTGATTGGTTAAACTATGTCACATGTTCTACTGGTGGAGCTTGAGAAAAAGTCAGTTTTCTCAATTGGATCCCAAAAGGAAATCAGTGGCTTTTGGGATTTGGGAAGGTCAGAACTGATTCTGGAGACAACCAACTCATAGTTTTATTTTATAAATATTAGCAAAATTTAACCATTGCTACGTTTATGCTTCTGATCATGTCTATTATAAATATTAATATGATCCAGTTGAAATTTTTCATCTTACAAGTTAGGAAATAGTAACCCTGGCAAGTTCAGTGACATGTGGCCAGTTTGTTTATATTTTTAACATTTCGTTCAATGTAGTAGAAGTATCACTTTTACATCCAACATATGCTAGGAATTGTGTTAGATGATGATGATGAGCTTCTTCCTTATTCTTCGTGAACTAAAATTAATTAATGATATTATCTACTTTTCAATTTCCAAGGAAAGGTGTCATCTAGTTTCACAAGATCCCTATCTTGCCCACAAGGGCAATGTCGGAGTTGAATCATGTTCCCCACAAAAGATATGTTCCAGCCTCAATCCATGTTCCTAAGGGTGTGAACTCATTTGTAAATAGGGTCTTTTAAATTTGTTATTATGAGTTAGGGTGTGGCCAAATTAATCAGGATGGGTCTTAATCCATAAGACTGGAGACCTCATAAAGACAGGAAATGTGGATGCGGTCAATCAGAGAAAGTCACAGGAAATGGAAAATAAAAGCCAGAAGCCAGAAGCCAGAAGCAGCTAGAGAGGAGAGACAGATTAACATGTGATGGAGGACTATCACCAGAGTGCTACGGATCCCAGGAGAAAGCATGGCCTTACCAACATCTGGATATCGGACTTTTAGCTTTCAATACCATAAGACAATAAATGCTTGTGATTTAAGCCACCCCTTGTGAGATATTTGTCATAGCAGCTCTGGCAAACTAAGACTGTCAAATATTAGATACTATCTAGTTTTAAAAATAAAATAAAATGACAGTACATTTAATATGTAGGACTCTGGAAGACTTTTTTTTTTTTTTTTTTAATGGTTTCATTATTTCCTGTCTTATGTAGTCTTCTCCACTGTATCCTTATTATTCCCCTTATAAAAACTGGGAATCTCTGTCTCTATCACTTTGAATGTAGGCAGACTCCATAAGTGCTCTGATCAGAGAATATGCTGGAAGTGATGCCATGTCAGTTCTGGGTGTGATTCTTGGCTGGCCTGGCATATTCCATTTCTTGCTTCTTAGAAGCAGCCACTAAAGTGTAAGAAGTATCACTGAGACCAACATGCTTTTAGAAGCTTGGCCTTGTGGTGAGGTCCTGGAGAATGTGGATAGACAGAATAAGGATAAGAATAGCTAAGATATCAAATACATGAGTGAAAAGGCCATCTTGGATGTCTAGTCCAGGGGAGCTATCTTAGTTTGCCATAGGGCTGCCAATGCAAAATTGCCAGAAATGGGTTGGCTTTTATAAAGAAAGTTTACTAGGGGTAAAAGCTTACAGTTCTGAGGCTGCGAAAATGTCCAAATCAAGGCATCCTCAAAGATGCTTTCTCGCCAAATGTTGGCTGCTAGCAGATCCTGGAGTCCTGCCATGTGGTGAGGCAAGATGGTGGGTCTGCCGGTCCCCCTCTCTCTCTCTTCTTTCTTCTGGAGCTCAGCCTTGGGCAATTAGGCATCTCTCCCTGGGCCTCATCTCCTTGAGTCTCTTGGGGCTTCTCTGTCTTTCTGAAGCTGTAGGCAAATCTGAAGTCCTCTTTCTCATATGGTTGGGTCGAAATGGCAGAGCTCCCTTTTCTGAGTATGTCTCTCTATGTTTTCTCAATTTAAGACCCAGCAAGAGGGTGGGTACCCATCCTGGGTCACACCTTACTGATGTAATTTGATCAAAAGCACTAAAACATTCTAATCAAGTGATGTAATCAAAGGTCAGTTAACTTAATTTAAAAATGCAATCAAAGGGCCCCACACTCACAGGAATGGATTAGTTGAAGAACAGTCTTTTCTGGGATTCAAAAAAGAACTTCAAACTTTGCATGACCTAGGTCTAGCTGCCACATGATTGCAAATGCATGAGAAAGCCCAAGATAAACCAATAGAAGAACCATCTAGCTGAGCCCAGTCAACCCACAGAACTATGAGAGATGGTAATTTATTATGAACATTTACAGGGCACCCTAACTTGCTCACTATTATTGGGTAATTCTAATTGGATTCAAGGTATGTATGGCCCTGAGGCAATTATTTTTTCCATTACATTAATAATTTATATTCTTTTTTTTTACAAATCAATTTTATTGATACATATTAATAAACATACAATCATCCAAAATGTACAATCAATGGTATTTACTATAATCACATATTTGTGTGTTCATCACTTCAATCATTATTAGAGCATTTTCATTATTTCAGTAATAATAATAATAAAAAAACGGACAAACAAACAAGAAAATTCTTCACCTCTCAATCTCTCTATGCTTCCCCCACTATACATAGCTGCTGTTTCTGGCTATTTTGTCCAAAATGTATAATAAATGGCTTTTATTACAATCACAATTTTGTACTTTCATTATCTCAAAAATTTTAGAATGATTTCATTACTCCAAAAAAGAAAGACTCCAGACCCCTTAGCATTCCTTCCTCAGACCTACATAACCACTAATCTCCTTCATCTTTATAAATTGATTTATATTTACATTTTATATAACTGGAATCATACAATATATAGTACTCTGTGTCTGGTCTCCTTACTTAGAATAATGTGTGTTTTTTTTTGTCTGATATTAACATTTTGTACTATTAACTTATATTTGTTCAGCTTCAAAGAAAAATGGTCTTATTTATGCAATTCTACCCATATTCATATTTCACATAATACATTAGTTCATAATAGGGCAATTGTACAGCATTTGTCCCTTTGTGTCTGGCTTGCTTCACTCAACATAATGTCCTCCAGGTTCATATGTTGTCATATGTTTCAGGAATTCATTTCTTCTTACTGATGCATAATAATCCAGCATGTGTATACTCCACGAGTTGTTTATCTATTCATCAGTTGATGGACACCTGGGTTGTTTCCAGCTTTTGGCTATCGTGAATAATGCTATGAACATCGGTGTGCAGATATCTATTAATATCACTGCTCTCAGTTCTTCTGGGTATATACCTAGCAATGCTATTGCTGGGTCCCATGGCAAGCCTATATTAAACTTCCTTAGGAACTGCCAAACAGTCCTCCACAGTGACTGTACCATTCTACATTCCCACGATCAGTGAATAAGCCTTCTTATCTCTCCACATCCTCTCCAACATTTACAATTTTCTTACCTTTTAATAGTGGCCAATCTAATAGGTGTGAAATGATATCTCATTGTAGTGTTGATTTGCATTTCCCTACTCACTAGTGATGTTGAACATTTTTTCATGTGTTTCTTCGCTATTTGTACTTCTTCTTTGGACAGTTGTCTTTTGCCCATTTTTTAACCAGATACTTTGTCTTTTTATTGAGTTGTATGATCTCCTTATAGATCATGAATATTAAGCCCTTATCAGATATATAATTACCAAATATTTTCTCCCATTGAGTTGGCTGCCTTTTTGCTCTTTTGACAAAGTCCTTTAAGGTGCAAAAGTGTTGAATCTTGAGGAGATCCCATTTATCTGTTTTATCTTTTGTTGCTCATGCTTTGGGTGTAAGGTTAAAGAAACTACCACCAACCACAAGATCTTGAAGATGTTTTCCTACATTTACTTCTTGGAGTGTTATGGTTGTTGTTTTTATATTTAAATCCTTGATCCATTTTGAGTTAATTTTTGTATAAGGTGTGAGACAGGGGTTTTCTTTCTTTCTTTTGGATGTGGCTATCCAGTTCTCCCAGCACCATTTGTTGAATAGATTGTTCTGGCCCAGCTGGGTGGGCTTTACAGCCTTGTCAAAAATCGCTTGACTGTAGATGTAATGGTCATTTTCTGTTTTCTCATTTCAGTTCCATTGATCAATCTGTCTGTCCTTTTGCCAGTACCATGATGTTTTTACCACTGAAAATAGGTGCTTTAAAGTCAGGAAGTGAGAATCCTCCAACTTTGTTCTTTTTTAAGACATTTTTTTTTTTTGCTATTCAGGGCCCCTTACCCTTTCAAATAAATTTGATTATTGGCTTTTTACTTTATGAAAAAAGGTCTGTTGGGATTTTATTGGAATTGCATTGAATCTGTAAATCAATTTTGGTAGAATTGACATCTTAACAATATTTAGTCTTCCAATCCATGAACACGGAATATCCTCCCATTTATTTAAGTCTTCTTCAGTTACTTTTAGCAATGTTTTGTAGTTTTCTGAATACAGGTCCTTCATGTCCTTCGTTAAGTTTATTCCTAAATATTTGATTGTTTTTGTCCCTAATATAAATGGATTTTTTCCCCCTGATTTCCTCCTCAGATTGCACATCAGTAGTGTATAGAAATGCTATTGATTTTTGCATATTAACCTTGTATCCCACCACTTTGCTGAACTTGTTTATTAATTCTAGTAACTTTGTTGTGGCTTATTCAGGGTTTTCTAGATATAGGATCATATCAACAAATAGTGAAAGTTTTACTTCTCCCTTTCCTGTTTGGGTGACTTTTATTTCCTTGTCTAGTCTAATTGCTCTAGCTAGAACTTCTAGCACAATATTGAACAATAATGGTGACAGTGGGCAGTCCTGTCTTGTTCCTGATCTCAGTGGGAGATCTCAGCTAGCTGTAGGTTTTTCATATATGCACTTTACCATATTGAGAAAGCTTCCTTCTTTTCTTATCTTTTGGAGTGTTTTTATCAAGAAAGGGTGCTATATTTTGTCAAATGCATTTCTGCATCAATCAAGAGGATCATGTGATTTTCCTTCATCAATTTATCAATGTAGCTTATTACACTAATTGATTTTCTTGTGTTGAACCACCCTTGCATACCTGGGATAAAACCCACTTTATTGTGGTGTATAATTCTTTTAATATGCTTTTGGATTCTCTTTGCAACTATTTTGTTGAGGATTTTTGTATCTACTTTCATTAGAGATATTGGTCTGTAGTTCTCTTTTTTTGTAGTATCTTTACCTGGTTTTGGTATTAGGTGATGTTGGCTTCACAGAAGGAGTTTGGTAGCGTTCTTTCTTGTTCAATTTTATGGAAGAGCTTTAGCAAGATCAGTATTATGTCATCTTTGAATGATTGGTAGAATTTACCTGTGAAGCCATCTGGTCCTGGGCTTTTCATCTTTGGGAGTTTTTGATGACTGTTTCAATCTCTTCACTTGTGATTGGTTTGTTGCAGTCTTCTATTTCTTCTGAAGTCAGTGTAGGTGGTTCATGTTTTTCTCGGAATTTGTCCATCTCATTTACATTTTCTTGTTTTTTAGCATACAGTTGTTCATAGTATCCTCTTATGATCTCTCATTTCTATGGGGTCAGTGGTAATATAACCCATCTCATTTCTGATTTTATTTATTTGTGTCTTCTCTCTTTTTTCTTTGTTAGTCTACCTAAGGGTTTGTCGATTTTGTTGATCTCAAAGAACCAGCTTTTGGTTTTGTTGATTCTCTCTATTGTTTTTTGTTCTCAATTTCATTGATTTCTGCCCTGATCTTTACTATTTCTTTTCTTCAGCTTGGTTTTGAATTAGTTTGATGTTCTTTTTCTAGTTCTTCCAAGTATGCATTTAGATCTTCAATTTTAGCTCTATCTTCTTTTTTAATATAAGCATTGAGAGCTATAAATTTCCCTCTCAGCACTGCCTTTGCGGTGACCCATAGATTTTGATATGTTGTTTTCTCATTTTCATTCATCTCAAGATATTTGCTGAATTTTCTCCTAATTTCCTCTTTGACCCATTGGTTGTTTAAGCATGTGTTGTTTAATCTCCATATATTAATGAGTTTTCCCTTTTTCTGTCCATTATTGATTTCCAGTTTCATTCTGTTATGATCAGGGAGTATTTTGTATAATTTCAATCTTTCAAAATTTATTGAGACTTGTCTTGTGACCCAGTGTATGATCTATCTTGGAGAAGGATCCATGAGCACTTGAAAGGAATGTATATCTGCTGTTTTGGGGTGCAGTGCTCTATAGATGTCTGTTAGGTCTAGTTCATTTATCATATTATTCAAGTTCTCTGTTTCTTTATTTATCCTCTATCCAGATGTTCTATCCAATACTGACAGTGGTGTATTGAAGTCTCCAACTATGGTTGTAGAGGCATCAATTTCTCCCTTCAGCTTTGCCAGTGTGTGTCTCATGTATTTTGGGTCACTGAGTTTAGGTGCATAAATATTTAGAATAGTTATTTTTTCTTGTTGAATTGCCCCTTTTACTAATATATAATGACCTTCTTGATCCCTTGTAACAGTTTAGCATTTAAAATCTATTTTGTTCGATATTAGTATTGCTACTCCAGCTCTTTTTTGGTTACTATTTGCATGGACTATCTTTTTCCAACCTTTTACTTTTAGCCTGGTTGTATCCTTATGTCTGAGGTGAGTCTCTTGTAGACAACATATAGATGGGTCATATTTTTTAATCCATTCTATCAGTCTGTGTCTTTTGATTGGGAAGTTCAAGCCATTAAGATTCAATGTTATAACTGTAAGGCATTACTTACTTCATCCATTATACATTATGTAATGCCTCTCTTGATCCCTGATGATTTTCCTTGCTCTGAAATCTACTTTGTTTGAAATTAATATAGCTACTCCAATTTTCTTTTGATTAGTTTTAGCATGGTTTATCTTTCTTCACCCCTCTTCCTTTATTTCATATAAAAACTTTATTTTTAAAGAAGTTTTAGATTACAGAAAATTTACATTGAAATTTAGGAGATTCCCATTTACCCCACTCCCTCCGCCTCCCACATTTTCCCTTATTAATAACATCTTTCATTAGTGTGGTACATTTGTTACAATTGATGAACAAATATTGAAGCATTGCTACTAATTAAGGTCGATAGTTAACATTATGGTTTATATTTTTCACTGTACAGTTTTAAAGGTTTTGACAAAATGTATAATGGCCTGTATCCATCTTTGCAGTATCATGCAGAACAATTACAATGTCCTAAACATGCCCTGTGTTCCATCTACTCTTCCCTCCCTCCCCCCTCGGAATGTCTGCTGACCACTACCTTTATATCAGTGTTACAAGTTCTTACAACCTATACTGAGACCTAAAAAGACAAGATCCAAGAAATGAATCAGGAGTGGACTAGCAGTGGTGACTGAGGGGTGGGCCTGTGAGACCACCATGCAAGATGAGCCCTCTCAGGGTGGGAGAGTGCTGTGGGCGCTGGATGCCCCTACCCTGCCCCCCCATCTCCGAGTTTGAGTGTTAATATAGTAATAATGCCTACTTTAGCCTGTCGTTGCATCTGTGTCTTTATAGTTAAAGTTGATTTCTTATAGACAGCATAGTTAGGTCTTGTGGCTTGACTTTAATACACTCTAATGATCTCTTTCTTTACACTGATATATTTACACCATACACACATTTAAAGTAAGACACTATATAATTGGCTTAATAGTTATCATATTTATAACTTTTTCCTATTTGTTGCCCTTGTACTTTATTTTTCTATCTTCAACTTTAATTTTTACCTTATCTGGTTTTAATTGGCATTATTCCTACTTCCATTCTTTCTTCTCTCATCATATCAATCATACATCTTTTAAAATACTTTTAGACATTGCCCTAGCATTTGCAATATATATTTTTTCTACTAATCAAAGCCCATTCTTTCAAATGACCCTATACTGCTTCATGGGTAGTACAGGAACCATTTGTTCCCTTCTGTCTCTTATAACAGTACAGCCATGCATTTCATTGATGCATAACTTATCATCCACTATATTGCTACTATTACTATTTGGAACAAACTGTTATTTATTAGATCAATGTTTAGTAAGAAAAGCAAAATATTTTGTTTTACCCTCCTTTATTCCTTTTTGAAGGCTCTTCCTTTCTTGATGTTTATCTGAGTTCCTGACCATAGCATTTTCCTTCTTTCTGAAGAATTTTTTTTGGCATTTCTTGTAAGGCAAATCTGCTGGTGACAAATTCCCTCAGTTGTTCTTTATATGAGAATGGCTTTATTTCTTCTTCACCTTTGAAGGATAATTTTGTTGTATATAGAATAATAAGTTTGTGTTTATCTTTTTTTCCCTTTTAACACTTTATTTCACTGCACTCTCTCCTTGCTTGCATGGTTTCTGAAGAGAAATCCATTGTAATTCTTATCCTTGTTTCTCTATAGGTAAGGTGTTTTTTTTTTTTTTTTTTTTTTTGCCCATCTGAAATCTTTCAAGATATACTCTGTCTTTGATTTTCTCTTTGCTAAAGCAAATACCATGCAATGGTTTGGTGTATATAATGGGAATTTATTGGTTCACAATTTTGAGGCTAGGAGAAGCACAAATCAAGGTGTTACCTAGGCCAAGCCTTCTTCCCCCAAAGACTCCACGGGCTCCAAGGGCTGACTGCCAGCATACCTTGGTCCTTGACTTTTCTGTTACATGGCAGTTCACATGGTGGCCTCTCCTGGTCACTCACTTCTTTTCAGGATTCTGTGGACTTTCAGGTTCTGGCTGCTCCCTTGGTAGCATTTTTTTTTCTCTCTCTGTGTCTTTATTTATAAGGCCTTCAGTAATAGGATTAAGACCCCCCCTGGGCCACACATTATCTGAAGCAATCTCATCAAAAGGGCCTATTTGCAAGTGTTCACACCAATAGGAATGCATTCTGTTTTGGAATATGTTTTTCTGGGCTATGTGGCTCCAAACCACCACAAAAGAAAGGAATAACTTTAAATCCTATAAATAGAGGATTCTTTTACTGTTTTTCAACGTATTCCACTTGTATAAGAAAATGCGTTTTAACATCTTTGTTATCTAATACTGTAGGGCAGACCGAAAACCCAAACCACCTCCAAAACTTACTGAATTAAAATAACTATTTAATTTGCCATCTCCCCTGCCTCTCTTTTGCCAGTTTGGGTCCGGTGCAGCTGGGAGGATTGTTTACCGGTGTAGCTTGGGATTACTCATTTGTTTGTAGTTACCCGGTGACAACTCGGGTGGTATGGTCCAAGATGTCCTCAGTTACCTGTCTGGTGGCTGGAGCTAGCTGTTCCCTCCACAGTGTCACAAGCAGGCTAACTCAGACTTGTTCACATGGCAGCCTCAGGGCAGCGAAGGAGCAAACACAGAGGCTGTCAGTTCTTCTGAGGTCTAGGCTCAGAACTCCCACCACATCACTTCTGCCTGGATTCTATTAAAGCAAAGCCCAAATCCAGACCATATGCAAAGTAATGAAGAAAGAGACTCCACCTCCTGACAGGAGGTGCCATCATGCCACATTGGACAGGGGAGTGCATATAAGAATGAGAGGAATTTATGGTAATGTTTCACAGTCGACCAGAGTCATCCTTATGGTTTCAAATTATTCATTTTCCCGTATGCAATAAAAGCCTACCTCAATCTCAGGACACCCAAACCCTCATCCCAATGAGATCAACAGACTCAAAATCCAGAATCTCATGATAGAGGGGGAACAGGCTTCTGTGGTTTTGATACCCTGGTGAGCTTCCTGGTGATCCAGACACCTGTGAATTCAGACACACGTTCTCTGTCCCCCTCCAACAGTCAGTGGCGAGAAGAGACAACACACTCACCCCTACTATAACAGGAAGAGACAGGAGGTGCACAACAGTCACAAGTCCATGTAGTCCAGATGGGCACAGGCTGTCAGATCCCCATCCTCTAGGGCAGGAATTACTCCTTGATCAAGGCCCAGTTCTGCTACCTTGTATTGTTTTCTACCCAATGTTCTTTTCTCCCTCTGGGCTCTGAGTTCTTCCTTCTTGGCAATTATCCCTTCCCTCTGATATGTCTTTTCCCCAAGAAATGTCTCACTTTGCAACTTAGTAGCTTTCTCAGTCTGCTTCCTGCCTATGGATAGTTGATGGCCCAGAAGCCTTCTTTAATTGTGAACTATATCATTCCCTTTAAACCAATTTGCCAGTGTTTTCACCTATACAACTCTCTTAAAAATACATTGTGAATGTCCTCTGAATCTTAGTGAGGTTCAGTTCTTGCCCCCAAACCCAGGGCCATCATTAACTTTTTTAGTTTAGTTTCGTTTTTTCTTCTTTCATCATTAACTTTGACGTAGTCCTTTCTCTAATTTGGATGTCAGGTTGCTGTGCTGCAGTCCTTTTTGGTTGCTTCTCTGGGGTCGAATGGTTAATTTGCAGAGGGGGAAAGGGCCTACAGAGAGAGCCTTCCAGCTTCAGCTCATGATAATAAGAGGCAGGAGAATATTCTGATCTTCTTGGCCCTGTTTGGTTCTAAATGACTATGGGTACTGCCAGTGTGGTCCTCATTCTCATGCATGGACTTCGTTACAATGACAATGCCTTTCCTCTTGTCTTCTGTCCTCACTTAGCCTCAGCCTCCAGTCCATCTTGCCTGCCTACCTCTACTCCCACCACTCCTCTCAGGTTGGAATAGGCGCTTCCATCTGTCTCCTAAAATTACCTCTCTGAGCTTAACTGTAGAAAGGCACTTAGCATAGTGTTCCCAGTAATGATCCCCTAAAATTAACCCCTGACATCTAGCATGGAGAGCTGCATGCTGTACCTAAAGGAAGTAATTGTTGACTAGTGCAACAATTAAGAGAATGTGATCCCTGGAATCAGAAATACCTGCTACTAGTCCTCATTCTGCTATCTAATATCACTGGGAATAACTGAGGAATGATTCTTAACTTCTTTTGTGCCAGTTTTGTCACTGTAAAGTGAAGGTAATAATAGTACCTATATTATAGCACTCTTGTGAGGATTAAATAATTTACCATATGTACTGCATTTAGCACAATGCCTGGCAGATGGTAAATATCCCATAAATGCTAGCTATTTTTATAATAAATGGATGAATTAATAATTCTGGCAAGGGCTGAGAACATGTACCAAAGTTCCCATGTTGCAGAATATTTTGAAATAAATCCAAATAGTTGAGGTGAGTGAAATGAGGTAAGGCCAAATGTCCCTTAGGGTAAATTGCCCAGAAGAAAAGTACAGTTTCCGAGTGGTGATTGTTGAAAGGGTCTCAGGGATCTTGGAAATGAACATGGGCACACACCTGCACCTGGACTGTCTTTCCATTCCAAACAGGGAGCTACAAATCACTGGTTTTGGAAGCTGAAGCACTGAGGATAAGTTGTTTGTACATTTTGCCAATTTCTGGGTCTTTTCCTCAGAAAGGGAAGAGATTTGTGTATAGTATATAAGAAGCAGGCTGCAGGTGTTCAACGAGCTGACATAAGGTGAAAGCTCAGTTAAAACACTGTTCTCCTCCAGGCAGAGTTTGACTCAAACTCTGGAGCTTGGAGTAATGGGGCTAAGTTAATCGCAGATTTGGATGATTGTGAACATACACATCATGCCTTAGGAAAAGGTGATTTGCTTTTGCTGATTATTCCCTTTTACTACTGATAAAGTTTGGTTTTATTCAGTAAACATTACTGCGCATCTACAATAGAGCAGGCTGTGTGCTTGGTGTTAGGATTTCAAAATGAATGAGTTATGTATTTTCTACCCTTACATAACTCATAGGCTAACAGTGGAGGCAAACACAAATCACAGTGGCTCTAATACATGGGGTTAAATACCTTAAAGAAGAGCAAATATATGCCAGGGCTGAAGAAAGGAAGAAGTCATCTGTCAGTTTGATAAAGGTTTACAAGTTTCAAAACCAAATTGCTGAGAATCTGGGCCATGGTTACTCTCATACTCTGCTGGTGGGATTGGAAATGGACACAACTTTAGAGTGCAATTTGGTGTCATGAACCACACTATTCAAATGCACATATCAGATCAGAAAGAACTTTATTTCAGTGATTTTTATAATAAAAATTAGGAACATTTTTATTATAAATACCTTACAGTAGGTATTTATAACTGAATTATAGTACACTTTAAGATGATGTATTATGCAGCTGTTACAAATGATGTAGAACAATGAATGATGGTCTTGTTATTTCCTCGCTGCTAAAACAAATACCATGCAAGAGGTTAGCTTAAACAATGGGGATTTCTTGGTTCAAGGTTTTGAGGCAAGGAGAAATTCAAAATCAAAGCATCATCAGGGTGATGTTTTCTACCAAAAGACTGTTGCATTCTGGGGCTGGCTGCAGGCAACCCTTGGCCTTGGGCTTTTTCACCACAGGGCATTGCACATGGTGGCATCTTTTCCATTCTCTTCCTAGTTCCATTGACTTCCAACCTCTGGCTGCTCCCTGTTGCTTCTCACTCTGTCTGACTTTCACTCTGTTTAGAAAGGACTCAGTAATCCAGATTAAATCTCAACTTTATTCAGTTGGGCCATATCTTGACTGAGTGACATGTGAAGAGGTCTTATTTACAATGGGTCCACACCCACCAGAATGTAGAACAAGACAAATAACATGTCCAAACTGGGGTACTCAATTCAATCAACCACGCTCTGTCCCGTGGACTCCCAAAAGACAGCTTCTTCCCACATGCAAAATGCATTCATTCCATCACAACATCCTAAAAGTCTTAAGCCATTTCAGTAATAATGCTGAATACAAATTCTCATTGAAGTTAGTTATGGGTATGGTCCATTCTAAGGCAAAGGTGCCCTTTTTGGTGGACCTATGAAACCTAGAAAACAAGTTATCTGCTTCTATTATACAACGGAGGGACAGCCATAGGCTAAACAGTCCCATTCCAGAAGAGAAAAACTGAAAGGAAAATAGGGGTCATGGATCCCTAACAATTCCAAAACCCAGCAGGACAGACTTATTAGATTTGAAGGTCTGAGCAACATCTATGAATCGCTGGTTCTTATCTGAAGAATGATTTCAGTCCTCTAGGTCTGATGAAGCCAGACCTTCCAGGCATTTCTGCAAGCATTGGGATGGCAGCCAGCCTCTCTGTGAACACCAGTGAAAAAGCCCCATTGTGAACATTGAGTTGTTGGCACTCTTCCTGAAAAACTAGGCACAGGCCGACCCCTCCAAGCACTAGGTCAGACGGCCTGCCCCTTCCAAGTGCAGGTGCAGACCTGCCCTTTCTACCCACTTTCTTGGCCCAAGAATATCTTTTTGGTCCAGACATTTGCGTCCATTGTTCCACCCTTAAAGCCAATCCTCCTCCAATTCATTCCTTCCCTTTCAGTCCAGGCTGACAGTAGTCCTGCTCATAAAAATTTTGCAAAAATCTAATCAGCTTTGTGTGTAGTTCAAATGGATCCAAGTCATCAGAGAATAGAACTTCCCACAGATCCTTCTTAGAAAAATTCATTTCAAATCCTGACTTCCACTGAAATGGCTGGCTGGACCCATGTTCAGCCTCACCCTCTTTAGCAAATGGTTATTTAGTTAAACCCTCACACAGAGCTCTGTCCTTTGGGGCTCACTTCCTGAAATTTCAGGGAGTTTCCTGATAGCGTTTTGTCTCAGATCGCACTCTCTGGATAGGCTCGGAAATTTCTAAAGCATCAATTTCTGGTTTCTTTGTGCTTAAGAATTCAGTTCCCATCTTGTTCCTTTCCTCTTACATTTTACTAAAAGCTGCAGGGAGAAGACAGGCTGAACCTTCTACACTTAGCTTGGAAATCTCCTCAGTTAATATCAAAGTTCATCATATGAGTTCCACTTTCAATCCCACACTGGAATACAATTTTGCCAGGTTCTCTGGCACTTATAACAAAGATTGCCTTTCTTCCAATTTCTAATACCTCATTCCTCATCAGAAGTACATTTAATGTCTATATTTCTACCAACAATCTCTTCAAAGAAATCTAGGTTTTATCTATCAAGTGCCTGAAAAGTCTACTAGTCTCTACCCATTACTCAATTCCAAAATGGTTTCCACATTTTTAGGGGTTTGTCATAGCAGCATGCCACTCCTGGTACTAAAAACCATTTTAGCTTCCTAGCTGCTAAGACAAATGCCGTAGAGTGGATTGGCTTAAACAATTGGAATTTATTTGCTCAAGATTTTGAGGTTAGTAGCTGTCTGAAATCAAGGCATCAACAAAGTGATGCTTTCACTCCAAAGACTGGCATTTTGGGCACTGGCTGCAGGTGGTCCTTGGTCCTTGGCTTTTCCATCACATGGCAATGCACATGGAGGCATCTCTTCCTTTCTTTTCCTGTTGATTTCCAGCTTATGGCTGCCCCCTGTGGTGTCTCTCTCCATCTGACTTTCACTCTGTTTGTAAAGGACTCCAGTAATCTGGATTAAAGCCCAAACTGACTCAGTGGGCCACTCCTTAACTGAAATAACATCTTGAAGAGATATTATTTACAGTGGATACATACCCACCAGAATGTGGACCAAGACCAAGAACATGTCCAAACTGGGGTAACACAATGCAGTCCACAACAGATGGTATCATAAAATGCTCTGAATATATTGTTAGTTGATAAAAGGAAGATTATGAAGCAGTAGGTAGAATGTGATCCCAAATATTGTAGAAAAATATATACGTTTATCTTCTAGGAGCAAATAAAGCATAAATTGTTTACTTCTTGGCATTGTTTATATTATAACGAAAGAGGAAGAAATAATGATAAGTTTTTTGGGACAGAAGGAAGGAGGTTGGGAAGGTACTGAATGGTGTTCCAGTCCTAGGTAGGCTTTGGAAGGTAGGCAGGACCAAAGAGTGAGATATTGCATTCCAAAATATTCAGTTGCCTTAGGACTTCAGCTTTGGCATCAGGCAAAACTAAGGTAAACTTCTGACTGTGGCCTTTAATTACTGTGTGACTTAAACAAATCATTTAAACTCTTTGACCTTTAAAATCAGAAGTGTGATATTTATCTCATATAGTTGGTATGGAGATCAGATGTTTATGTATATAAAGATCCTGGCTTAGAGTAGCTGGTTAATGAGTCACAATAGGTATTAGAGTGCAGTGGTGGTTCTGGGCCTGAATACCTGGTTCAGTTCCTGACCTCTTCATTAACTAGCTCTCTAATCTTGGGTCAGGAGCTTACCTTCAATTCCTTTCTTGGTAAAATTGGGACAATAAACCATATCTACTTCCTTCACTTGTTCAAGGAATAACAGAGATGATGCATGTAAATACTTAGAACCTGCCCCTAGTGAGTGCTTAATGGGTGCTAGTTCTCATAATTATCACTAGGAGTTTCTGTGTATTAAGTCCTGAGAAGGATATTGATAAATGCTGTTTTTAAGGAACTGCCAAGTGGGAGGGTTTGGTAAGTACTGAACACCTCATATGGATAGGTCCAGGAGAAATTCTAATCTCATGGCTTATACCCTGGGTCTGTCCCTCTTGGCAATCCAGAGATAGCTCTTTCATTCATTCAACAAAAATTTACTAAGCACAAACTAATTACTCTTAGGCACAGAGGTAGTTTTTCACTGGGGCACAGGCAGAAAATTGGGCATTGGCCATACTGGTAAACATAATTTGTGGGCAACAGAGATACATGCAAAGCACTCTGATAGCCTAGGCAAGGGGAGGTTTGTGCTATCTGTGAGCTGTGGATGGTTGAACACAATTGGCATCAGGAGTCTGCAGCTTCCACGAATGTTGGGATAAGAGTTGTAGGGGGACTGCAGAGGTTATCTGCTGAGAGAGACAGAAAGAGAGAGAGAGGAACTGGAGCACGAGCATGTCCTCTACAGGATCTCTGACAAAGCTTCCTTCCAGAGTCAGGTGAAATCTCTAGTAGCATGAAGTCTGACTCCTCATGAGCTGGTCCCTTGCTTTGATGGATAGTTCTGACTTCCATCCAAAGAACCAATAGGCTCTGTTTTATTCCTCTGGAACAAGGCTTCTTCCTTCTCTACAAAATCTTCCTTCACTTGCAGCTGCCTCCATCACATCCCCACCTGAAAAATATTTTTCCTTTAGGCTAAAAGTCTTCACCTGCCTTTGTTCACAGATTAAATGGTTCTTGCACTCCGGCTCCTTAGAAAGCATTTTTTAAGAGTGGATGTGGGGGAAGCAGATGTGGCTCAAGTGATTGGGCTCCCGTCTACCATATGGGAGGTCCCGGGTTTGTTTCCCTGGGCCTCCTGGTGAAGTCGAGCTGGCCCACGCAGAGAGCTGGTGCAACAACAAAAAAGAGATAAAAGAGGAGAGATAATGAAAGACACACAAAAAAACAGGGAGCTGAGGTGGCGCAAGCGATTGAGTACCTCTCTCCCACATCGGAGGTCCCAGGATCGGTTCCTTATGCTTCCTAAAGAGAAGACGAGAGGAGAAGAGAAGCAGGCAGAGAGAGCACAGAGAGCAAACAGTGAGTGCAAAACAACAAGGGCAGGGGGATAAATGAATGAAAAATAAATCTTTTTTAAAAAGGGGGGTAAAAAGAGTGGATGTTGGAGCTAGTCTTCCTGGTCTCCAACCCTGGCTCTGGTCCTTCTGAGGTGCCTCCATGTATAAACTGGGGATAGAAATGGTACTCCCTTTTAGAGAAATATGGATGATAAATTGGGCAATCCCTGTAAAGCTCCTCAAATGACTCATGGCATGTGATATGGATAAATGAGAACTACTGTTTTTACTAATTGCCTAGCTCTGTTGGGTCCTGGGCATGTTTAGGCAAGTGTGACTGTTTCTGATGTAGAAGCATTTATAGCCAGATAGAGGAAATTATAGAGGAGGAGAACTTTGTGGAAAGTGTGAGAAAAGCACAGAGCACTGAGTGCTTGGGAGTGCCCAGAATGGACAGTAAGAGGCTCAATTCCCCGACCCCCCAAAGGATACCTTAACCAATGACTCAAGATAGAACTTTCCCTTGACTACCTGGGTCACACTTTCATCCTGTACACTTCCCATGTCATCACTGAGCTGGTAATTTCTCCTTTCAAATTTCCCTTCTAGTGCAAAATTTCAAATTATCCAAGATATTAATAATAAAAAGGAAGAACAATGTGCTTGTGGAAAATGATGACTAAAAATGATTGAACATATATATGGCAAAATGCTCTGGAATGACATATTATTATCCAGCATCCACAATAATTTGCATTTCCAGGAATCAGATGTAAATTCTTGGTGGGGATAATATCATGCAACACATCTTTGTGCTGTGTGTGCCTGTGTTCATGTCAGACAAGGGTGTTGTGAGTCAGTAATGTGTTGGCATTGAGCTGCTCTTCCCTCCAAATCCTCTTTTTGGCTGGATGTGCCAATAAGCTAGGACCTTCACGTGGAGGTGGCGCATCATGGCTGGGTGTGCCAGCCAAGGTGGTGTTGGGGGCAGAGGAAGGGCAGGGATGCCAGGAAAAGACACTGATCCTGCTAATGAGGTGGCCATGTCGCAAACACCTACTTGGAGACTGCTGCCTGCTCTAGCGGTTCCTTGTGGAATTTTGGGTCAAGTCCAGCTTAAAGCGAACACGCTTGCCATAAAACCATTGGTTGAAGGTCTTTCCAGGGGGCCTGGAATCCAGTTTCTACTCATGAGTCCTCTCTTAGCTGAGGTACGGTTCTCAGGGATCGTAAGTACAGCGTAGAATTTTCCTGATGGTGAGCGGTTTTACTCTCAGACAATTTCTGATGGGAGGTCGAGCTGAGACAGGTCATCGCTCCAGAACCCACCCTCCCACGTCGTACCTGTGCATGTATCACAGTGAACTGTCCTTTTCAGGCTTTTTCCAATACTGACATTTTAACTTACTGTCTCCAGCACTTGGTATTCCACCTAACAGAGAGTACACACTTACTTCATTTCTTTCCTTTGATTTTCTTTGATAAGAAATAGATACTATGCTGCTTGTATTTGACTGAAAAAGCAAACAAATAAAAAGGCTAAGTGAAAATACTCCACAATACTAATGATTGTGGTTATGTTAAGATTATGGGAGAGTGGATTTTTAATTTTTTTTACATTTTTTGGTTACATACTTTTTATAATAAAAATAACAAAAATATTTCAAATGGGAAACTTTGCTTTTGCAAAGTTCTTTAATATTCCCAAGCATACTCATTTTTACTTTAGTTTATTTATCCATTTTTTGCAAACCTTTGTTGATTGCCTATGTTCTCTGTTTTAGAGTATTGAACAGAGAAGGTAAATAATTGAATATCACCCCAGAACACTGCCCAGCCACAGAAGTTGCCAATAAATATTATTGAATCACTGACTCGATAGTGAATTGATTGCCACCTTTTTTTTCCTATTTCATATATATTGTAAAAATGTGGATATTTATAAACTGTGAACATAGATTGCCTCCTTTTTTATCACTCAGGTCAAATGTGGTGAAATGACACACCTGATATCTGATTAGTGTCAGAACTGGGTGAGATTCTGTGCCTCCTAATAAATTCCCAGTTTTCTTTCTGCACCATTGTGCTGCTTACACATTCAGATCTAATCAACTAAAGTCTATAAATAGTACTTAGCAGAGCTGTGAAACAAAGGGAAGACTTTTGTAGCAGATGGGCATCTTGGTGCTGATATTTCAAGGAGACCGCTGGTGGGGTTGGAGTTAGTGATGCCAAGAGTAACATAGTGAAAATAAACATAGGGCATCCGTCAACCAATGCAACCAGACACCACATACAAACCTTCTTCACAAGAGAGGGCATACGTTTTCCAAAAGCCTCGGGTGGGTTTAAATGAAAGGAGGACACACTTGATGATATCTGAAGAGAACATGCACTTGGGGTCAAATTTACTGGGTTGAGATCTTGCATCTGCTACTTACTAGTAGTTGGACTGTGGGTAATTATGTTACCCTTCAGGAGTCTCAAATGTTTGATTATTTCCTGTCGAGAGATGTAGAAATGCCCCTTTCCTTGAGTTCAAGGGGTCTTCTTTCTTGGATATAATTCCCTCAGCAACTGTTTATGGACTAGAAAGTCCTGTGCTAGGCATGTCCTCCAGGGGTTCATGTTCTAAAGAAGCAGTTTCACTGGGGTGTTCTGTCTCTAGCACTCCTACCTCTTCATCCTGAACTTCTCAGCTCTGCCATGACTCTCTCCCACAGGACAGCCATTTACTGAAAGGCAGGGGTCACGATATTTGGCTCACTTCTGTATCCCCAGAGCTGCGCTTCCTGCTTAGCTCATAACAGATGCTCAGTAAATATCTGTTGAATGAGCAATGAGTTTATCTCCACCTCAGCTCCTACCTCTCCGATTATGTAGAATTGAATTTGGAGCGAGAAGTCTTGTACAGCTAAATTCCTCGTTGTTTAATTGGATCTCTCCAGGACCTGCCCCTTGTACTGTGATAGGTGAAGTAACTCTGGAGGCTTCTATACTCCAAGCTGAGGGTATGGCATGAGTAAAGACCCATAGAACAAAATAATATAGTTATGTGGCTGACTCCAAGCTGCTGGTGCTCGTGTTTCTGGAGCATGAGCTAGAAGGCAGGGCAAGGTGAGAAGGAGCTGTGAGCTGGAGTGGGCTCAGATCAGAGAGAGACTCTTAGGCAAAGGGGCTTGAATTGATTCTGCAAGCTACTCCACCTCAAGCACAAACCAGGAGGGCCACAAGGATCAGCTCTGGTGCAGGTACAGCTCTGGTGCTTGCTGCTCATGAGCCCCCTGACACCTGATATCTGCAACGTCCTTTGCAGTTCATGAAGTACCTTCACATTTGAGGTTGGTGAAGCAGGCGTTTCCTTTTGGACTTGTTGAAACTCAGGCTCAAAGAAATCAATGGAATTGCCCAAGGTTAACAAAATCACTCCTCCTTTATAGTCTGGAATATTGTACTCTAGAGTTCAAGACAGCTTCTTTGTCATAGATCCTGCAAGAAGACATCATGGATCCTTGGTGACTTTTCTGTCTCTGCCCAGGCCCTCCAAGTTTCTTCCTTCACTGCTTCAGCACCCTGTGCCCATCTGAAGTCAGGTGATTATCATAGTGATCTTTTCATCCAATTGATTCCAAGGTTTCTGAGCATAGAAATTATTTTTGATATACTGATATATCTTTTTTTTTGGTTCGAACATTTTTGGGCAATACACTTCGGTTGAAGTAATTGGCCGAATGAGAATGTGAACCAAGCTTTTGATCTTGGATCTAAAGCACTTTCTACTATATCCTGAAGACTTTCCCACTGCTTACTATGTGCGATTCCTATCACGTCAGTTAATTTTAAACTTATCTGGAAAAAGTACCGTGTTTTTCATTCAACTCTTCTCTTTCAACATACACAGCCCCATACTGGGCGTGTGGTGTGTGGTGGCTGATTGATTATAGTTTGGGAGCTTTTTCAGGTCAGTTGCATCCCTCAGAAAATGGCGTTAAGTAAAAACTGGGTAGATCACAGTCAAGCAAGTTTACAGAACTGCAAATTAAAGCCAGAATTTGGGAAAAAATTTGGGGAGCAGTATGGAGGTCAGAGTAAGAGATTCTGAGAGCTGAGGATTGCAGACTAAAATGTGGCATTTCCAGCATCTGGAAAGTCAGGAACTCTTCTCAAACATGCAGTTCCAAGCAGGGCCTCATACTTAGGTTGTGGAATATGTGGTCATGGACATGATGATATCTACATGACAACGAAAGCCACTCTGTCCCCCACTGCTGCCACCACACCACTTCTTAAATATGCTTTGTGGCATCTATCACATCATTTGTCCTTGATTAGAAGTTGGTCTCTGAAGCCCCCACCCACAGGAAGGCGTTTTATGCCTGGGATTCCCAGGTGAGCAACGAGGAGAAGGATGTCTCTATTAAGCCCCAGCCACCTGAGCTGGGTTTTCTGTCTTTTGCTTTTTTCTGTGCCTGTTCTCCCTGAGCTCAGGTCTGAGTCTACCTTGCTTTTGCAGGCGTCACTCGTCACACTCCACTGGGGTATTGCTCCCTGGCTTCCTGTCGGGCAGGTAGCTTATTTCATTGTATGCTGATTGCCTTCTTTATTAGCCACAATGAAAGTCCCTCTCTGCTCCTCTGTAAGCATTATCATTTGATGTCCTAAAATTCATGTTATGGACAGTTTTCTTAGTCATCCCCTGTGTCCCTGTGCCCTCTTCTCCTTGAGGCATGGACCCAGTACTGCCATACCCTTTTCTTACAGGCGTCCTTACAAATGATCTGTAGGACCAAGTCCATGGTCTTTAGCTCAGCATCTTACTGGACCTTGCTCTATTGGTCTTCCAGCCTCACCTCTTCATATGTTGTTCACAGATACCTTCCATTCCAGCCACAGCGAGCCTTCCTTAGTCTTTCAGTGCCACAGGTGCTGCCATGCCGTCCTTCTCTTCATCTGCCAGGTTCTCTGACTGCTGAGTTGCTTCCTACTTTCTCAGAACCAGATCTGACAGATGTCACTTCTGTGAAGCTTTCCCTGATACTCCTTTGAAAGAACATATCATTCTGGCTTGGAAGGATCTCAGAAGTGCACCATTTGATGATTTAAATTAATTAAATTAATTAATTTAATCTTGTTACATGATTTAAATTAATAAAATACATGAATAAGTAGAAATACATGTGTGTGAATTTTTTTTTTTTTTAGAAAAGTGATGTGGACACTTTCCTATTATACAATATGCAAGGAATATGTATAAAAGTAAACGTGAAAGTCCCCCCCAACACTGCCTAACCACATACCCCTCCCTGGAAGTACTCCCTGCTTGCTTTTTGGTGACCATTCATATCTTTTTCTATGTACTTGCATGAATAAATTTTCACTATGTTGGAACACATTATTTTTTAGAGGTTATATTTTTTACATAATTATCTGTCTAGGAGGTATTTCCATGTCAAATGACATGGAAATGACCTGTTTTGTTCTTTTCAACAGTCACAGAATATGCCATCCTATAAATTTTAGGAAACTACTCTCCTTTTGATGAACATTTAAGTTGTCACTAAAAGTTTGCTCTTATAAATAGACAAAATGCTTATGCAGTATTTGCCTTGAGCTCCACCTAAACAATGTCCTGGGTTTGCCAGCAGCGTCCGTTCCCTCCGTGTCTACCACTATGCTCCTTGCCACAGAGCGGTGAACGTGGATGATGGACACAGCCAAGCATGGATCCTCCCAGGAGTTGCTGTAGATGCATAAAGATCCTGTCGGAAAGCCTGGCTCATGCAAATAAAAGACCTTTGTTTTGGTTTCCTATGGTCTCTTTAGACTCTATTAGGCGGGGTTTTCTTTCTGTGCCTTAATTGAAAACTTAGGATGGTTCCATGGCCTTTCTGTGACTTTCTTTATTATATAGTTTGTAGTGGTTGGAAACTGAATGTTCCCCAGAAAAACTTGTTCTTAAATCTAATCCATTCCTGTGGGCGTAAACCCATCGTAAGCAGGACGTTTTACTTCCGTTAAAGTGTGACTCACCTTAATCAAGATGGGTCTTAATCCCATTACTAAAGTCCTTTATAAGCAGAATGACTTCAGACAGGAGAGACGGAAAGCCACTAAACCTGGAAGAGAAGGGAGAGACCAACAGATGCCACCATGTGCCTTGCCATGTAACAACGAAGCCAAGGATCACGGGCAGCCGAACTTTAGGAAGAAAGCTTTAGGAAGAAAGCCTTCTTGATACTTTGATTTGGACATTTTCCCAGCCTCAAAACTGTGAGCAAATAAATTCCCATTTTGTGGTATTTGCTTTGAGCATCCTAGGAAACTAAAGCATAGTTTGACAAATATTTTAAACCATTAACAGTTTTATTTCAGTAATTAGAAGGGTCAGCCTCATGTGATAGCTAAATCTCCCAACCTAAGTCTTAAGGGTTTTCCATGGCCCCAGCTCAGACAGAATATAGCTACTTGACCTCTGCACCCATTCCCTTCTCACTTCCCCCACCTTGCAGATGCCGTCTCACAGTGGTGAGGAGAAGGAAAGTGACAGAGGGTTCAGCTTGCCTGGTGACTTTGTCCCTGTTATCTGGGCCTAGGATATGCCAAAGGCTAACTGTTCCTTTAGTGACTTCTTTCCCAGGCTCTTTGGAGACTCTGCTGGGTCTCTGCACTTTCCTTTCCCAGGAAGAAGCTTCTCTGTTCTAGCCCTTCTCAACATCCTGGGCCCCAGGCCTGCACCCCAGCTCCTTTCTGCTCAGGTCTCCTGACTCCTACAGGAAGGCATGTGGGAAAGGACCCTGTTTTAGTTTCTTGACTGCTAAAACAAATACCGTATAGAGTATTGTCTTAAACAATGGCAATTTGTTGGCTCACAGTTTGGAAGCTAGAAGTCCAAAATTGAGGTGTAAGCAAGGGGATGCTTTCTTCCCAAAGGCTGTGACTTTCTGGGCTGGCTGGGTGACCCCTGGTCCTTGGCTTTTCTGTCACATGGCAATGGCTTCTCCTGACTTCTCTCTCTGTCTGGCTTTCATTCTGCTTGTAAAGGTCTCCAGTAATCTGTATCAAAGCCATACCTGGTTCAGTGGGGCCACCCCTTACCTGAAGTGATACCTTGAGGAGAGCTTATTTACAGTGCGACCACACCCACTAGCATGCAGGAACACGTCCAAACTGGGGGGCACGCTTCAATCCACCACAGACCCCAAGCTTCCTTCTGACCACTTAACCTACCTCAGTACCTGGAAAAGGTCTTGTATCCTTCTCTCTTCAAACCTTGATTGTTTACACCCATCCCAGCCCAGCAGCCCCACCCAGCCTCCTGTCACACCCAGTCCACACTTTCCTTTAGCTCCTGCCATGCCTCAGGAGTCAAGCCTCAGTCATCTCTCCTGCCCAAGTGCAGGTAACAAAATTTGAAGATTTCTGGGTCTAGTGAAAGAATGAACCTTTCCCTTCTCTAGGCCAAGAGTCAGGAGATAGCACCCTTTTGGGGGAAGGCATTAGGTCTCATGTCACAACTACAGAGGCTCAAATTTCTGATCAACTCCCTTCCACATTCAGATCCCATTTTTCAGTAGTAAATATCTTTTTAAAAATGTCCTGAAGTTTCTTCGTTGCTTCCCAAGTGTCTATATGGTTCAACTTCATTATGAAAAAAAAACAGAAAAACACTGGATGTGGCAATGACAGATGGTTCATTATATGTGTGGTTTATGTAGGAAAATGACTCAGAACACCAGGTAGACCCATTCACAAAGAAAAGGCCGTGGTACTTTAAAACATGGTCGACAAATTGTTGTACACGTACATTTTAATTTAAAATTCAAAAAATATATGTAAGTTACTGCTTTAATTTTTTTGGATTAACTGATGATCAAATATAGGTTTCTATTGCATTGGTGAAGGGGGCTTTTACTGAACACGAAGCTGTAGGGTTTTGTAGCATGCATTCCTAGACCAAAATCTCAGGGCCAAGGGCTATAGGTTTCTTTTTATTATTATTATTAATTAATTAATTTATTTTACTTTTTAAATCCATTTTAACACCCCCTTCGCCCCTGTTTTTTTTTTTCCATTCGCTGGGTGATTCTCTGCATCTGTTTCTTGCCCTCTCTTCTCATCCCTCTCCTCCTGTCTTCACCAGGATTCGATCCTGAGACACTCCAATGTGGGAGAAAAGCATTCTGCCACTTGTGCCACCCCAGTTCCTGGTTTTTTGGCACGTCTCATCTTGGTTCTCCCTTTAGTCAATCTCCTGTTACGTCATCATCTGGCTGCGTGGCTTGGTGGGGCCTGGCACGCCTATGTGTGGGGCCTGGCAGCTCGTGTGCCTTCTATATATATATATATATATATATATATATATTTCTTTATTTTACCAGGAGGTCCCGGGGATCGAACCCAGGTCCCTCCATATGGGAGACGGACACCCAACCATCTGAGCCACATCTGCCCCCATATAGGTTTCTTAATCTGATTACTGCTGTTATAGTTCATTGTTTACCTAAATATTATTTCCACTAGACTGAAAACTCTTCAAGGGAAGCATTTCCCCTTCTCAGTCTTTTAGAGGCTAACAGCCTGCCTTATTGCTAGTAGTCAAGAAATTGGAAGGCCCGAGTGATAGAAGGAAGGTAATGTGGAAAGACATAGTGAAATGATTCTGCCAGATGGCTTAGAGCCCGAGTCCCCTGGATCCCATCTGGGACTTTATTTTCTACCTACAGCATCACTCGTGTCTGTGTACCAGTTAAGGCAATTCCATAAATGTCGCCTGTTGAACAATGAGAAACTTTATGTGACAGGGCTAGAGTCCCAGCCCATGGCGGTCCCTATAAACTTCACCTTAGTCTTCATCCCTCCTAAGTGGACTTAGGAAACTTGTAAATCAATTAGCACTACCTAATTCCAAATGTCAGGACCTCAACTCCAAGCATCTCTCTGAAATAGAAATTTAAAGGCAGCCTCACCGAATCACTTCAAAGGCAGGGATGCTGCAGGGTGCCAGGCCAGCTGGACCCAGGGCACCATGCTCGGGCTGCTGGTCTCTCTCACCCCTTGTTTACCCAGGTGCTCTCTCTCAGAGCTTCTGCCACAGAGCTGGAAACATTGCCACGGGCAGCTCCCGCAACTCAGAGCTCAGGGTTCTACCATCCTTCTGGAGAAGGACAGCAGCCTGCTTTGATTCACCAGCACCTCCTACTCTGCATCCCCATTTCTGGCTTTCTGGACTAATCACTTGAGTCCTGGCAGAGGCAGGGTGGGGGTGGAGGGTGCTGGGTGGTGGTCTGTGCACATATGCAGTCCTAACTAGACCACCTGGTTGCAATTAGAAGCGGCATCTCTTGCCAATAAGGGAAATGCTTTCACAGGGTAAGAGAGCAAAGCAGAGGGGACAAAAGCACGTGTCTGTAGCAGCCTTTCTTTCCCATATATGAATAAATAAACGAATTACTAATGTATATGAACACCAGCAATCTGCCTTTTCAAACTGCGGTGATGGGAAGACACCTGGGTGCAAGCCCTGTTTTCCTTAATTAACCTTGACTTTGGGCAAATAATTCCACTTCCTGGGTCTAACCTCCTTGTCTATAAAATGACAATGGAAATAACATCTTAATATTTTGTTGTGTGAATTCTATTAGCTAATGTATGTTAATGCCCAGCTTTGGGCAAGATGCAGTACAGATGCTCAATAAATGTTAGTTTCCTTTTATTCTTCTAGCTACCCTCTCCCCTCAAAAGACAAACTAAAACAAAAGCACAATCGTCATTTCTTACTTCTAACTATCCTTTGAGGTAGGGAAAACATTATTATCATTGTATGACACATTAATGGCACTCAGACATGGAAAGTGGCCCATCTATTCATCCACTTAGCCACTCATATTTTCATAAAATATTAATTGAATACTGATGGATGTACAAAGATTAATAATTTGCAGTTCTTCCCTCTGAGGAACTAGTAATGGCAAAATCAGAACTTGACAGTAACACAGCTACTCTCCCTAGTGAGCCCATGATCTTCCTACGCTATTGCATTCTTTCCTGGATACTCGTGTTGGTGGCACATCTAAGTAATGCTTTTCCCTCCTGGGGCTTGGCTAAACAGTTCAAAGAAGTCAACAAATTAATCTGAGAAGTAGAAGATTGAATATAACATTTAACAAAGATTATCAGAAATGCACAAGTTGTATCTCATTAGGCACTGGTGCCCCAGTTTTATTTTAAAGCATAAAAACGACAAAAAATTTAGAATTATGGGACTTACTGATACAAATGATTAAAAATTAGTATAACTAAAGATATGGAGTGGCTGAAGTTTGTTACACATATATCCTAACGATTTAGTGTTTAATGCCTGGGTACTTTAAATTGTAGACATCCTGGTCTAATTCCAGGTTCCCTTTCACAAGGGGGAAGCTTCCCCCTCTGCAGTAAGCAATGCCGAGTCCTATCCGTTTCCTTAGAGAACGTAAGAAGACTTTTATGCCTCGAGTTCCTGGAGAAGATGTGAAGTCCCTCTCTTTTCACATCTGTTCCCTCCCATAAATAATCAGTCTTGTTTCCAGAGTCAGAATTGTTGGGTGACCAGCTGCGCTGGCTGCGACGATTCATGCTGTTCATGTCTTCCTGGGGATGGTGAGACTCACAAGTTGACGAAGTTGCCCATAGGACGGGAGCAAAGCCACCAAACTGATGATGGCTTCTTCTCTGGTCTTGAGGGACTAGGGCAGAGGGCCTTTAGCACGAGTCCTCCTCCAGGGTGTGGCCTGCAGAACACCACACCCTGAACTGGAGAGAGAGGGGCATGCCTGGTGCAGGGGGCCCTTGACCCATTCTTGAGTACCCAGGATATGCCAGGCACTGTGCCAAGCACATTTTATCAGGGGGTCCCATTTATTTCTCACCATGGCCTTGTGAGTAGGTGACGTTATCATTGCCTCCTTAACCAATTATAGCGTATGAATTCTCAAAAGGTTGCAAAGTTTTACGCAAGTAATCCTTCATGACTTGGCTGGAAACATCAATTTTCAGAGCAAGCAAAAATATAGGTCCCACAATGGCTGCTCTGGCCTCTTATCCATTGAACCCTTTGGTCTTTAATATTTACCTTTGAGGAGAGAGTTAAAATTGCATTGGAGATGGCGGCTCCCGTGCCTTAGTCATGTACGTCAGCATCGTGCAGAATCTCTCCTGGTCCAATATTTTAAGTGTTATTTTTCTCCCTTGCCCCATGGAGGAGAAGCAAGGTCTCAGCATCCTGGCAAGATTCTGGAATGGAAAGAGTACAAATGGCCTGGACATCTAGGTTCTCATATCATGTCTACCTCTGACATTCCAAAATGGATTGAAGAAGGCATTTTGCCACTCTGGACCTCTGGTTTGCTTAACATGGGGCCTGACATTTAATTAGTGCTAAATATTAATACAATTTTATGACTTTTATCACTTGTAAGTGGTATTTTCAGTCTCTTCAAGGATGGCATGCTTTTAGTCTATCTCCTTAAGCTTTTTTAAAAAGCAGGTTGATAAGTATATTGTCTTTGTCTGAAAAATCTTCATAGAAGATTGTTGTGTTCAGTTCTCAGAAGCCCGCTCCTGAGCTTGGAGGAAACTCACCTTCCTCTGAGCTACCTGATCTTTCTTTTGGGCAGGAGGCATTTTGGGACAGTTCCGCCTCTTCTTTTTAACTTCCTTCTTGGGCTTTTTCTCATAGACTGGCTTCTCTCATATGGCAGCATGGGCTTTCTTGTACCTCTCCTCCATTATGTCTGGAGTTACGTGGTTCTTTATGTATTGAGAAAATTGTTTCTTGTAAGCGTCTTCATCTTCTCCATCAGGTAACGCATATAACCCACAACGTTCTACCCATGATGTGCTTCCGATGTACTTGTGCATTAAGTTCCTTGCTTTCTGAATTAGAACCAGGGAAACATTTGGTGCCATGACATAGACATGCCTCCATCCACAGCTCCCTTCAGAGCCCCCAAAACTTCATTTCCAGTGGTAGTTCTGGCAAGCCCTGCATCCAAATAGTAGGTGGAGGCACCAGTGTGACCATCACTACTTCCCACCTTGTGTTCATCTCCAGTTACCTCCACTTGACCTTCCTAGAGCTTGTCCATGACAAACCCTTGAGAAGCCTGTGGGCCAGTGCAACATGCTGCAGCATAGTGTGTCAGGCCAACCTTCACGCCATACTTTGGGAGTTCATAAGCACAAGCTGCCAGACTCTCATATCCCCTTCTATATGGGCATAAGCAATCTTACAAATGGTACCTCGCTGGTTACACAAGCATCATCCTGTATTTGGGTGTGCTGTACTAATTTCTCTCCTGGATTACCAAGCGTTTCCGAGTATAGTAATCAGCTTTACCTTCTCGTGGTCTTCTAAATTTCACTTGGTATCTCTTGAAATTGGCCTTATTCTTGACAACTTTAGCAAACCCCATTCTGCAGAATAGAGACCAGCGTCCGCCGCTTGCCACAGACCTGCAGGCCCAGGAGCACTATGGGGGCCTTGAGCTTTTTGTAAGCAATGACAATGGTGTGTAGATATGGATGAGATTCAGCCCCCACCACATACCAGATATTTTAGGCATGTCACTTTTTGTGACTTCCATAGAGCTAGGCAAAGAGAATACATTCAGTAAATAGTTGTTCCATTTTAATATCCGTAGAACACATGCATGGGTGCCAGCTATCCAGGAGGAGGCCCTCTTCTTGGCTCTTTTTTTAAAAAACAAATTAATTTTATTGATACATATTAATAAATCATACAATTTACCCAAAGTGTACAATCAGTGGTATTTGATATAATCACATAGTTGTGTGTTCATCACTTCAATCATTATTAAAGCATTTTCATTTTTCAATAATAATAATCAAAAAACAGACAAACAAACAAGGAAATTCCTCACCTCTCAATCTCTCTGTTTCCCTTGCTGTACATAGCCACTATTTCTGGCTATTTTTGCATGATTATTTGTTTATTAAGCCATTTTATTGAGATATATTCACATACCATATGATCTATCCAAAGTGAATAATCAATGGCTTTTGTTTTTAACTGTTAAAAAGTCCTTTAATGTAAAATTATAAAATAAATAGAAAAATAGATGAAAAGAAATTACAAATTTTAAACAAAAGTGCAAGGCCAGGTTACAGTTAATATAATCAATTGTAAAAAAAATAGCATAGCAACAAACCTTTATAAATGTAAATAAAAATCCAAATATAATAGAGATTAACACAATTCTAATTTTTAGTTTCCAGCGCTAACTATTGGACATCATAATCGCTAAGAATGAAATAAATTATTAGTTTAATTATTTAATTTCCATTTAGGCCATAATTCTTTCTAATGAAATTCCTATTTGGGAATTCTTCACATCTTATTGGAATGAATTACAACAGATAACAATTTGCCAACTCATAATTTTTTGAGGCAGAAAAACTCAAAATCTTGTTCAACAGTAGTCATTCTAAATCATTATTGATCCAGATAGGTTATTTTAGTTAAAAATATGAATAAAAAAAGGTTAAAGAAAAAAGAAGTATCTAAAAATATATCTCTTCTCCAGCCTTCCTTAATTAAAAGCAACTGTTTATTTTATATGAAAAAAAAAACACAGAATATTGATCACAGGAATATTTTGCCAATTGCACAAAGTAATTATTCTCCATATGCTGTAATGTTGTTATTTTACCGTTTCTGGGCTCCTCCAGCTCTTTTTTGGTTACTATTTGCATGAAATACCTTTTTCCAGCCTTTCACTTTTAACCTGGTTTTCTCCTTATGTCTGAGGTGGGTCTTTTGTAGACAACATATAGATGGCTCATGATTTTTTTTTTTTATATCCATTCTATCAATCTATGTCTTTTGATTGGGGAGTTCAATCCATTAACATTCAGTGTTATGACTGTGAAGGCATTACTTACTTCATCCATTTTGTTCTTTGGCTCTGTTGTCATATGGTTCTATTGTCTGTCTTCTTATCCTTTAGTTTACCCTTCCTAATGATCTTCATTTCTAAACTCTTCTCCAAATCTCTCACCTTTGTTTTTTCCTTTCAGGCTGCAGCACCCCCTTTAGTATCTCTTTAAAATCTGGTCCTTTGGTAACATATTCTATCAGGGCTTTTTTTGTCTGTGAAGACTTTGAATTCATCCTCATTTTTGAAGGACAGCTTTGCCAGATACAGAATCCTTGACTGGAAGTTTTCTCTTTCAGTACCTTAAATACATCATACCTCTTTCTTCTCACCTCCATGGTTTCTGATGAGAGGTCAGCACTTAATCTTACCGAGTTTCCCTTGTGTGTGATGCTTTGCTTTTCTCTTGCTGCTTTCAGAATCCCCTCTTTATCTCTGATATTTGTCATTCTGAACAGTAGGTGTCTTGGGGTAGGTCTGTTCAGATTTACTCTGTTTGAGGTGCGTTGTCCTTCTTGGATATTGATATTTATGCCCTTCATAAGGGTTGGGAAGTTTCTGGTCATTATTTCCTCAAATATTCTTTCTGCCCCTTTTCCATTCCTTCTCGTTCTGGGACACCTGTACTTTGACTGCTGGTGTGTTTCGTACTGCCATTCAGTTCCCCGAGACTCTTCCATTTTTCCCATTCTCTTCTCTTTCTGTTCTCCTGTCTTTCCCGCTTCAGATGTTCTGTCTTCAAAATCACTAATTCTGTCTTCAAACAATTCACATCTGCTCTTATATGGCTCTAAGGCATTTTCTTTTTCTTTTTTTTTTTTTTTTATTATGGGTAAAAATCAAAATTCTCACAATACATACAAACATTTGTAAAATGATATATAAATATATATGCATATATGTGTATTTGCTTACAAAAATGTTGTTTATATATATATATATATACATATATTTTAAGAGGTGCTTAGATTACCTAAAATATTACACGGAACCCACTGGGATTCCCATGTTGCCCACCTCCCACACCTCCCACCACATCCCACACAAACATCTCCCACAGTGTGGCCCACCACCCTCAATGAACTTACACATCCTGGAGCCTTGCCACCAACCATAGACCACAGTTCACACTGTAGACCACACTCTCTCCCACTCAGTTCTGAGTGGTGTGTGCTGATTCTAAGGCATTTTTAATCTCATCCATCATGTCTCTCATTACCACGAGGTCTGTTACTTTTCTTTGCAGGCTTTCAATTTGTTCTTTATGCTCTCCCAGTGTCTTCTTAATAATACCCTTTATTTCTTTAGCCATGTATTTTCTTTAATTCTTTGAAGTGATTTAGGAGAGTTGTGTGATTATCACTGATTAATTGTATTAAATCCTGTATCTCTTTAGGATATTTGGTTTGTTCTTTTGGCCGGGCTATCTCTTCTTGTTTCCTAGTATGGCTTGTAATTTTTGCTGACATCTAGGCATCTAAATATGTTGGTATGTTGGTTAATTTACTCTGATAGCTAATTCTTTCTCGACTATTGTTTTTTCCCCCCACAGTTCTTCTTTGATATTTGGTTCAACTTATTCTCAGTCTTTAAAATTGCTCAGCTTAAGTTTTCAAAATCAGGCCAGGAAGTCACTAGTGGGGTGCAGATTTTCTCCCAGGGGTTGGATACAGAGTGTATAGTTTTTGTCCATGCAGTTTCCAGACTGGCCAGCAAATGGCACTCACAGTACACCTTTCCACTGAGGTGTTTCAGTCTTGGCTTTCCTGTGTTCCTGTGATGAATCTCCAGTTGGAGATTCAAAGCAAGCTCTGCTGGCTGTATTCACTGAAGAAAAGCCCCCTGACCTTCCCTACCTTTTCCATTGAAACAGTTGACAGGGAGGAAGATGTCTACTCCTCTCTCAGCTGGCTGCAGTGAGCCAAGGTTTTTACACCAGTTTTATATCTTGGGGGCGGGGGAGCACTTCCCAGCTGCCATGGGGGCTTGGTAACTCACAGCTGTTGTTTTGGCTTCTTCATCTTTCTGTCCTTCACCCTTCTGGGAGTTGCGTAGCACTGTCCTGGTCTGGTGACCCCCAAAGCAGACTCCTCAGATAGCTTTTGGCTCTTTCTCCATTGTTTTTATAGTAACATTCAGCTCTGCCTGTTAGTCCATCACCAGCTTCCCACAATCCTCCCTTCTTGGCTATTTATAGGTATTATCTTTATGTTGCAAATGGTATTGTCATTCTTTGTTCACCAAATGTGGCTCAGAGTGTTTGAATGTTTTTGTTAAAGCAATATATTTAATAGGTAGTAGAGCTTAGATTCAAAATCCTATCTGTTTCCTAACCCCCTCTTCACTTCCCCACACATTTTGTCACCTACGCAGATCTTGTAAATTGCACAAGATCTCGTTTTGTGAACCCATGCCTTTTTACTTACTGTACACCATTCTTTACAGCTTTTTAACCACTGGACCTTGGGCCTGGAATTTACAGAGGACCTTAAGAAAGTAAATAAAAATTTGGAGGTGTTTCCATTTTCCCTGGGTAGTGAACATGTCTATACTTTTTATTATATTTTTAAAAGGCTCTGTGATCCTAAATGTTAAAGAAAACTGCCAATGCTTTCCATTTTGAGGAAGGGACATGGAGTCACTTATAAAAGGATGCAATGGAGCCATTAAGTTATTCAGACTGACTGCCTCTTGGGAAAGTGTTCAGTGGCTCCTAAACACTCTGGTTATACATCACAGTGTGTCTTCAATAGGCAGTTAGGCTCTTTCTTTTTTCCTTAGAAATTACACCCACTTGCTTTCATCATGGGCCCACCAAAACAAAGAGGTCTACGGATAAGTGAGGGGGATTTGGCCTGCCAGGGCTAAGCTGTTCTCCCTTTGCTCAGGCTGTGGCCTGAGTTTCACATGCTTTTTAAGGCCTGAGTCCCTGCCTCACAATGCATGCCTCCATCTTCTTATAAAGAGAGGCCTCACCCAGAGCATGATCAGGCGTGGTGATGGGAAAGCATGGAAACCAGCTAACCCTAAGAATACTCATGTTAGGTGGCTCTTGGGGACTTCAGAGCTTACTTCTGAAACCTAGACTATCTGGTATAATCCTTATAGCATCAATCAGCCAATCACAGTGCCTACAGTTAGAGTGAGTTGTAGAAGTCCCAATAAATCAATACCATTTTGGATAATTCTTTCAGGCACAAAATGCTCTTCAGAGCTCTTCTCCTCTTTTACTAATTTCAGTTTTTGTAGATTCTTTATGGATAATAATATTTGTTTTTAGCTGATATTTTAAAAGTCCTTTATCTGTTAGTTCATTCATTCCATTGTGGATTCATCCATTAATTCATTTAATGTTTATTGGGATCTGTATGAGGCACATTTTATCTCTTCAACTTTCATAAACCCTGGGCAACACCAGACACTACTAAAACACAGATGACAGACAAGAGCTGGGGTTAGTGAACATCAGAGAACAAGAACCATGGAGGGGGTCAGGCCTCAAGATATACATTCAAAATTACAAAGTTACAGACCCAATTCTTTGAATTTCTTAATGCTGCCTCCACATGGAGAAATGGTGCAGATATTAGACATTTGTGGTTATTTAGATTCCGAATGAATGAAAAATCACATTTGCCATCACATCATTTTCCTTTCTTCTGGTAGACTATATGGTTTATCTTTAACTCTTTGGAGCCTCATTTTGGGAAGAAGGAAGAAACACAAACTCCTAGATAGAAGACCTTTTCTATACCATTTCTACTTATTTTAGTCATTTAAACCCATCCAAGCAGTTAGAACCCCCTAAAATATCATGTAGGCACCCCAGTTCCATTCTTCACATTTGTCCAGGAGCTCCTTTAAACTGTAAGTTTGAAGAGAGAAAGTGTCTGAGTCTGCAAGGATGCTATGCCAAATGTTGTACCATGGCAATGCATTGTCTCACCCTTTCAGAGGCTAGAAGTCAAAATCAAGGCATCGGAAAACTCCCTCCCTGAAAGTCTATTGTGTTCTGTTGCTGGCTTGCCACATTCCTTGGGATTCCTTGTCAGGCAACTCAGCCTCCCACCCCATGGCCATCTCTCTCCTTGTCTCTGCTCTTCTAGTTTTTACTGACTTCTGACTTTCCCCTGTCACCTTCTCTGACTCCTGGCTCCCAATTTCTTCTCTTCATAAGGCCTCCTGTAATACGGAATAAGATGTACACTGATTCAGTTGGCCACACCTTCACTAAAACCCATATCTTTCAAAGGTCCTATTTACACATGATCTCACACCACAGGAATACAGATTAAGGTTAAAAACCTGTCTTTCACTGGGGGGCATAATCAACCTGCCACAGAAAGGACTGTCTATCTTGTTCCACACTGAGATCCCAGTGCCTGCAGCACTGCTTGGCACATCAGGGCTGCTCAGCTGTTTGTGGACTGAATGAATCATGGGACCATCTCCCTCCTCCTTTACACTTTATTCTGTGCTCCACATCCATCATCACACAGCTTTGTCCTTTATGTCTAATACTCTCTGGCCCCTGAAACTTTGGGTAACCCCCTATATTAGTCAACTAAAGTGGTGCTGATGCAAAATACCAGAAATCTGTTGGCTTTTATAAAGAGTATATATTTGGGGTAGAAGCTTACAGTCACAGGGCCCTAAAGAGTCCAACTCAAGGTATCATCAGAGGTACTTTCTCACCCAAAGTCATTGGCCGCGTGTTGGAGCAAGATGGTGGGTGAGGTTTGCGAGGGTCCAGTCTTCCGGGGTTCCTCTCTTCCTGGGGCTTGTTTCTCTCCAGGCTAAGTTGCCCTGCTCTCTCCACAAGGCCAGCTGTAGACTCTCAGGCGACCAGGGCTCGATTTTCTCTGGGCTCAGCTGCTCTGCTCCTCTGTGTGCTTACTTCCTGGGCTCTAGCTCAAAACTCCAACCTCCCTTCTCTGTGGTGAGGTTTTCCTGTGGGTCCCCACCAACCAAGGGGGTAGGGACTCAATATCCTACTGATGTGGCCAATCAAAGCCCTAATCATTATTTAATCAAGTAAACCTCTGAACCCAATACAATCTAATATGCCCAGAGGAAAAAAACAGTTCACAAACATAATCCAATATCTATTTTTGGAATTCATAAATAATGCCAAACTGCTACACCCCCCCCAAATTGTCCCAGCTCAGTCTCAGCCTCCTTTGCTAGCATGCAGGTCTAATCCCCCAGCTTGAACACTTAGGTAATCATGTAACCTCTTTGATGTCCAGATATCTCATTTGTCAAATTATTACTCTATTTGTTGAATATTATGTAGGTATTTTGCTTGAGAGATTTTTGCTATATGCATGATATAGCAAGGTCTGGGCTGGTTGCAGGAAACATCATGCTGAATAAGACACAAGTCTCCCTACTCCAAGGAGCTGAGGGTCTGGACATTATGATAAAACAAAATGGCACCATAACCAGCCTCTGTTTCTAAAAGACCTTGAAACATAACTACCGTGTATTTCCAGTTCTTCTGGTTAAGTTAGAGAAGAGTGAATCGTAACCGAGTTCCAAAAAACAGCAGGGCCAGTTGCCATAAACAATCTCATGTGTGAAACAAGGAATGGATATTCCCTGATATTTTTCAAATGTCTAAGTGAGAAATGAACATGACAGTTATGAATGTGGGGGGCTGATTCTGAGAAAGGAAAAACCTAAATGAGGAGTAAAAACAAAATGCTTTTTTCCCAAGTAAAAATAGCTCTGCAGCTGAGTTTTGTAGCAAGAAAAGGATAACAATAAGGAAATGAGGGTTGCCTTCTTCCCAAAATCTTCATTGCTCAATCACTGATTTATTGGGCAAATTTCCCCCAATATCCTCTAATCTAAATTTTGTAATAATTGCCATAATTTTTGAGTACCTACTCTACATATGTATGTATGTAAATGTCTGTCATTTCATGGGCAGTTTGCCTAATTTTTTAATCT
The DNA here is from genome assembly GCA_026826555.1 of Tolypeutes matacus. NCBI lineage: Eukaryota > Metazoa > Chordata > Mammalia > Cingulata > Chlamyphoridae > Tolypeutes > Tolypeutes matacus. The sequence goes on along the minus strand of JAKSZT010054489.1, from coordinate 26,950,010 downwards.
TTTGAGCTAAGGAAATTGAAGCTCAGAGACTGAAAACGGAGAGCCATTGCCTTTCGTCAGTGTTGCACATCATGTTTTCTCAGCTGAGTAGAAAAAATCTTGAAAGAGATGCCTAAGAGCCAAGAGTAGGTAACAAACCTATGCTGTTTTCAGAGAAGAAATGGGAATTGCACAGCAGAATGCCATTTTTGTCAATTCATAGGGTGTGGGTTGGGTGAGGGTAGGAGGGAGGTGAGTGACAACATACTTAGAATAAAATCCTTGCATATAATTATTATAAGTTCATTTTTCTTCAGTGGACAGTTAAAAGAGCTGTAGTGGAGTAGAAAGAAAATGTGATGTCCTTTTCCCTTTTCTTCCTCTTCTCTCCTTTAAACCTGTAAGATCCCTGAAAACAAGGTATCAAAGACAGATAAGGGGAACCTGAAGCAAAAATCAGAAATCTAACACAAGATTCAAGGCTCCTGCCCATGCAGGCAGCCTCCCTGCTTGACTCTTGCCGTGTGCTTCACTTTTCAGCATCGTGCACTTGCTGTGGCTCTCCTGGTGCACCATGCTGCTTCTTCATGCCATGACTTGCCCATCCTGTGCTCTCTATGTCTGGAATGTCTTTTTGGACCATTTCCCCTGGTTCAAATCTGAGCACCTTTTCAGACACAGACTAGGCCAGAGGGCCTCTTCACTGCCTTTGTATCTCCTTTGGCCTTTGTACACCTGGACCATTATACTTTCCACATTGCATTATAATTACCCACTAATACCCCTATTTGCCCCACATGACAAGGGTTCCTCTAAGGCAGGAACAGTGCAGAAGCAGACTCACTCATCTATTTATCCCCAGCACCCAGCTTATAGGAAGCATTCAGCAAAGATGTCTTGAATGGCTTTCTTTCCTTGAGTATCTGATGCTTGGATCCCTACCAGATTGTTCTTCTACCTCTTGTGAACACCTCCTCAAATTGATAGGGGGTTTGCCATCAGCAGAGGCATCCCTACCTGATTCCCCTTTGCTTTGCTTTACTCTCTCCCTCTCCCTGGAGGCAGGACATGCTCATGAAGAATGCACGCACCTTGGATCAGATCTGAGGTCTACATCTATGGACTTTCAGCGTATTTCCCCGGGCTTGTTATGTGTAATCTTCAGTCCTGTAGTAATAGACATTGTCACATTAGCCACTTTACAGTGTTCATTTGAAGATCAAATAAGAAAGCAGATTTGAAAGAGCTACCTAAACTGTAAAAGTTATTTTGCAGTTTTTAACTATAATTGTCATGGCATAATTAATTTTTCTCTGAAATCAGGCAGACAAAAAAGTGCCACACTGGGGTGGTCCAATGTCTTTTCTTTCAATCGTCTTACATATTGTCCCAAGAAAAGTGTGGTGCATACTTAGTGCTCCAGTACTTTTTAATCATTAATAGTCTAATTAAAGGTTATGTAATTGGCCAACATAAAAATTTGAAGTCAGTGCCCTATTGCATTTTTCCTTTCAACTGGAGCACTTGTACCCAAATTTAACATCATCCCATCTGATCACAACAACAACCCTGGGAATAAGTCTTTATCAAGCTTCTTCCATGCAGGAAGACTGGGATTATGAATGATTAGGAAGCTTGGTGAAGAGTCTAGAGCTGGGCAGTGGAAGAATAAAAAACTGACATCAATCTTTTCTGTCTCCAAGAATATTTCAGCTGGAGCTGGTGGGGGCTCAAAATTTACAAGAATAATAATCTGTGGAAGACATACAATCTCTGACATGGCCATTGACATGGGCTAGCCTTATCATCCTCTACATGGCAACAATCCTTAATCCTTGATCATTGCAAACAATGGAATTCATTATCTACTCATCATGAACCATAGGGCAAGAACAGCTGCCTGCTCTTGAAATATCCATCACATCCTTCTCACCTGGCTGCAGTCCTAATCATGCCTAATTTTCAAGAGATTATTGCATGGGTGGCTTGTGCTGAACTTTTCATCTGGCAAAAATTAATTTTATTCAAGGGCTTTGACAAATGTTAGATGATTTGATGTTCTCCAAGGCAATGATGCTAATCGGGGAACTGCATGGTATTTGCAAGATATGGTGACCTGCTTTTTAGGTCCAGGTTTTGCATTTGCCGGCTGAGTGGATTCTCTAAGACCCAGTTCCTGAATCAATCACGTAGAGATGTTACCTTTCTCCTAGGACTGTTTTGAGGCAGCCATCATTGGATATAAAATCCTTTGCCCAAAAAGGCGAGTCCTCTTTTCATTTTCTTTCAGTATTATTGAAACCCATTTTAAAGTACTTTTCTTTTTATTTTAACTGCTTTTTTATTTGTGTTATTGTTTTTGAGAGATCCTTGAGTGCTTTTAATTTGGTTCACATTATTATTTTGGAAATTATTTCTTTGCAAGCTGGCTGCAGAGTGAAGTCCACCAGTGAGTATACATTGAGAAAACTCAAACCCTGGAGCAGAGTTTCCCTCAACACTATTGATCCAGCTTAATCCTTTCTGCTGTCTGAGTCAGCCACCATCATCTGCATGGAGCTGCCCACGTGTGGATGAATTGTCTTATGAAGGGAAGGAAGGAGTCAGGTTGACACTCTGGTTTATGGATGAAGGATGGTCTATGTCTTGGATTTGGAAACACAGGAGAGGAATGTGTTTGGGGAATAAATTTTAGGTCCCTGTGGCATGTCTGTCCTTACCCAATGGTACTGACCCTTCAAGTCCTAGCTCCCCAGGGAAGTTCTTCTGATTGCTTACCCACCCCCTAAGCCCAACAGTCTGTTTCTGCTCTGACTTACCTCATCTGGTACGTCCACCATGGCACACTCAGCAGTTTGCTTCTGAATTTGTTTCCCAATAACCTCATGAACCTATTCATAGTAATTTCTACATCCCCAGCACCTACCCCAGTGCATGACATATGGAAGAACGCAATAAAAGTTTACTGAATTCTCAAAATAAATAATAAAGCCTGGGCTTCTGCTTGCAACTACATTGTGCTTTTCATGATCCAACTTCTCTACATGTGTTCTTACTTTCTACCAGGATCCTCCTACCACTATTAATCCAGTAATCAAAAGCCCTATGCTTGTTAGCAGGACTGTGGTATGGCAGTGCACACGTGGTGAATCAGAGTAAAGGGCTCTGCCACAGCAATGGCTTTTCTCGCATGCTAATTTGACAATAGTGGCCCATTCACTTAGGGACAGTCCAGAGCCACCCAGTGTCTTCCCCACTTCATCTCTAAGTCCTAATCAACAGCCTGCGAAACTCTGAGTTCATGGCTGTGATTTTTCAGTTGTGTAATTCTGTCTCTATCTTCATTTTATGATTTCTCACCTTGTGGGAAAAGCAAAAAGAGCTATTTTTTAACTCTGCCCTGCAGGGGGTTAGAACGGGTTTTGAACAGTATGAAATGATCTTGCTAGGAGCTGAAGTCATTCTCAGGTTCTAACCATCTCACTGTGCATTCGGAGGGATGGAGAGGTTAAGCATTCCTTTTCCTGTCAGCAGAACAGTGTCTTATTTAGGTTCGGTGGGAGGAAAAAAAAGAATAGAAAATGTCACAACCAGAGAAGGATTTTTCCATGGACCACTTCTGCATCATTTTAATCCCTGACACGTACTTCCTTGGCCAGAGACATGCTTGCTTTCGTACTTCCTTGGCCAGAGACATGCTTGCTTTAGGAAGAATTCCCTTGACCTCATTCCAACTTTTCTCTGATAATAAGCCCTCACATTTGAATACTTTTTCACTTTGCACAGAGGAGCTGCATCCATTATCTCATCTGATCCTTTAAAGAAACCAGTGGAAGTTTTAGGATGAAAATTATTTCCAAATATAACAAGTTTGGAAACTGAGCTGAAAGAAGGCTTTGCCCATGGGCTTGTGGTCAAGTGAGCATCATCTGGACTGAGCCTCACATGGCCAAATGCTGCTCCACCACTCTCTCCCCCACTACATGACCTTTTGAAATGATCAAGCAACATCCAGATTTTAGGAGTTTTAATTCCCTGATATGGGAACTACATTTCAGTCAGTTATTTGATTATAATTAAAAGAAAAAAAAATAGAATTAACTGAATCTTATGTTTGTTCCTGGATTTTAAAATTTATTATTTATTTTAACACTGCAGTTTTCTTCCCTAAATAACTATAAGGTGGAATATTTCATTCTTGATGGATATTTTGAAGCAGGATCTTCAAGATTAAGAATATTCACTTGTCTCTCTCTGACCCAAAATACCATGCATATTTGCCAAATGTCTTCTCACTATTCAAGTCCAGATATTTCTGCAGAATACATTTATAGAACACCGACCATATTTTATGTGAAAATATGCAAGTCTACAAGAATATAATGCCCTAATTGTTGTGCTACAGGTAAAAAATGTTGTCTGAATGGACTGTACTTGTATTATTACCTAGTAGTCTCACAATGACTCAATGAAGTAAGTACAAAAGTTATGCCCATTTTGCAGATAGGAAACCTGAGGCAGAGAGAGGTAAAATAACTTGCCCAAGGTCACACAGCTAAGAAGTGGCAGAGCTCCAAGCCAAGACTTATCTCCTGTAATATACTGCCTTTCAGCATATAGAAGCCCTATATGTAATGCAGACTTGAAAACTTAGGAAAAGTAAGATGCTTGGGGTTAGGACATGCCTAAGTCCTGGAAGATGAATACTTGCTTGAAGTTTGGGGGTTGTGGTGGTTTGAAGCTGTATGGACCCCAGAAAAATATGTCCTTACAGTTCATTCATTCCTGTGGGTGTGAACTAATTGTAAGTAGGATCTTTTGGTGAGAAGGATCTTAAGTTAAGATGTGACCGACATCATTCAGAGAGGGTCTTAATCCTCTTACTGGAGTCCTTTATAAGAGAATAAAATTCAGATAAAGAGAGAGAAAGCCACAGAAACAAGAAGCTGAAAGCAATGAAACCCAGAAGAAAAGGAGGAGACCAGCAGATGCCGCCATATGCTTTGCCATGTGACAAGATTCCAGGATTTCTGGCTGCTGGTTTTTAGGAAGAAGGTATCCTCTTGATGACATTTTCATGGCCTCAGAACTATATGCTTGTAAGCTAATAAAGCCCTATTGCTAAAAGCCAACCCATTTTATGGTATCTGCTTTGAGCAGCTTAGCAGACTAGAACAGGGGTAAATGGGCATGTCTCATCCAGGAAACTGCAGCTATATAGATGAAGTTATATAGAAAGCACCAGAGAGAGGTGGTGTGAAATGAGCCTGGCAAGGGGGCAGGCCAGATCATGAAAGATTAAATGCTAAGCTTTAAGACTTTTCCTGAAAGCATTATAAAGCCATTGTAAGATTCTAAATTGAGACGCAAGAGGATCATTTTAGTTTGTTTCAATGGGACTAGGAAGAAACCTCAAGGCAGAGAGACTGTTCAATGCTGAACTGATGTAGGAATTGTGGGGACAGAGAAAAGGGCAGGCGTTTGAGGACTTTGGGGATAGTTTATGGATTTTAAGCATTGAATAGTTATGGGAAGATCGTCTGTTTCATATGAGGAAATCTCCCTGGTTATAGAGGAAACTAGCTTAGCATTAGGAGGCAATTTTGGTACTCCAGGAAAACTCTGATTTCAAGAACTCGACTAGCAGTAGGGGGTTGGAGCAAAGTACAGTCAATCCTCATTATTAGCAGATTCCAAATTTGTGAATTTGCCTACTCACCAAAATTTATTTGTAACACTCAAATCACTACTTGCAGCACTTTGGAGATGATTTGTGGACTTGCACAGAGGAGAGAAAAATTTGAGTCATCCAATGTTTCCACCCCCAACTGAGGTCAAACAAGGCAATGCTCTGCCTTCTTGTTTCAGCCCTCATTCTGTAAATAAGTGTATTCTCAGTGATTTATTTAAGGCCATGTATATTTGTGATTTTTGGTTTTTGCATTTTTGTGGTGATTTTTGCTATTTAAAATGGGCCCCAAGCATAGTTCTGAAGTGCTGTCTAAAGTTTTTAAATGTGAGAAGGCCATGAAGAGCTTTACAGAGAAAATACATGTGCTAAATAAGTTTCATTTAGGTATAAGTTGTAGGTCTGTTGGCCATGAGTTCAATGTTAATGAATCAACAATAAACATTAAATAAGTTTTTAAAAAATAGAAACATATGTAAATCAAGGTTAAGTATTGATCTGTTGACGAAAATTTGACCAGAGGCTCCCAGGAACCTAACCCTGCATTTACCCTAGTGTAATGATTCAGTATTCACTACGTCAGTGTATAAGGTGGCCTATGGAAAGAACTACCATGGATGATGAGAATCAACTGTATGTAGGTTCAAGAGTAACGAAGAAGTGGAATGGTCAGGATTTACTTCTGGCTGGGTGGCCCCATACTCCCCTTTCCAACATCCAGCTAGGTGACTGGAGATATCATTTGCCTGAGCTCTCTCTCCCACAAGGAAAAGTGGAGTGGGGAAGGGGTGGGTGCCACTTGGCATTGTGCAGCCAAGTTAATGATGGGTGGTGGTGGTGGTGGTGGTGGTGGTGGTGGTGGTGCTTTTCCACGGAGCTGTGGAGGCCACTGGGCTCAGAGCCACCCTTACTGCAGGATGAGCCAGGTTTGTAAGCCCTAGAAAACAGGGCAACTCAATCATCAAACCATGACCAGTGTCTTGGGAGCTGAGTTGGAAGGCTGGGTAACTTCTTGAGGTAAGTAGATGGGGAAAGACTGGCGGTAGTGAGTCAGAAGAACAAGAGGATGTTTCTTTATCTCTTTCTTTTTATTTAATGCTGCCTTGAGTAGAGGGTATGAGGTGATGGATGAACAAGTAAGGTGTGTTTAAATGCTTCAAGATGGAGCTGGCAGCACTCTGCCCCTGCCCCTCCTTCAAGAGCCTCCTCTGATGCCATCCAATCCACATTTCTCTTACCTTTCCTTTATGCAAACTCTCCTAGTAGTTATTTTCTGCCTCACTCATCTTCATTCATTGCTTACAAATGAATTAGAAAGTACAAATAGTTATTGAACATCTATTGTGTTCTAGGCATTTTGTATGCCTAGATGATAAGGAATACAGCAGTTAACAAAATGGATCATTATTTCTACCTTCTTGGAGCTGGAATTACAAGGGAAAGGGACAAATAATCTAGTATGTAAGTGTTGATATTTGCTCGGGAGAATAAGACTTGGGGAGAAGGAATGCAGGGGTTGGGGTGGCGCTGCCTCACAAGAACTGAGAGAGCCACGTGGAGATTTGGGTACAGGGAATGGAGAACGGCTCTTGAGTCCTGGGGTTCTTGTGGGGCTGAGGTAAGCATGGGAGAGGCTCCGTGAGGGTAATAGCGATGGTCTCAAGGCTGGTTGAGGTGGTGAGGGTGAAGCTGTTGGGAGAGAATAGGAAGGACAGGGGTTGCTCAGGAAAGGTGGTGACAGGGGAAGCTGTGTTAACTGGAGCACAATGAGCTGGTGGTTTCTCTGAACTCACTGGAAACATGAAGGTGTGTTTTTTACTTATCATCCTCATAATTAGCATCACCACTCGTTTCTTCATCACTTTCATTAGCACCATTAATCAAAATGTATGCTGCTCTTGACCCAGCCATCTCTTTTTTTATAGAATCCCTACTTCAGAAATTAAAGTATAAGTACGAAATGACAGGTATATAATGATATTGATTGTGGTACCTTGGGAGTAGCAAAAATCCTCTTAAAATAAGAATAAACTTCAGAATATCTGTACCGTGAATGCAATTGTAACCAGGAAAATGGCTACTTAATAGATTTTTACCAAATATATAAGCAAAAAGGAGCAGGGAGTTCACAGAATCTTCCAAAAACCGGTGTGATGGTTAACTTGTCTATGTTATAGTGCCCAGTTGTTTGGTCAAGCAAGTACTGGCCTGATTGTTACTGTGAGGATATTTTGTGGATGTAAATCATATCAATCAGTTGATTGCCCCTATGGCTGATGACATCTACAGTCAACAAAGGAGCTTGCTTTCAACAATGAAAGAAGTTTCAGCCAATCAGCTGAAGGCCTGAAAGAGAGAAATGATGATTATAGCAGTTAGAAAGAAGAATTTCTATCTCCACTTTAGCCAGTTAGCTTCTCCTGGGGAATTCATTGAAACCTTCACTGGAGCTCCCAACTTCAGGCTTGTCTTACAGAATTCAGATTTGCCAATCCTCTGGGTCATGTGAGCCAATTCCTATAATAAATCTCATAATATTTACATATACAGTGGGGAAAGGCCAAAGAGCAAGAATTTGTCATTGTGGATTTAACATAATACAGTAACCAAGTAACCTGGCAATGAGTCCCTACAGAGAAAGTGAATGCTCCAGTCTCTTCTGGCTTCATGAAGCAAATCACTGAGATTATCCATCTTAATCCCCTTGTTCTGAATCAGGCTCCTTTCCAAATTACCTTATGTTAAGAATATGGGTTCCTTTGTAGACTAGTCTATAGGAGAAGCTTAAACTGGTCAGCCTGTGTGAGTATTCCATTGGGCTATATGGCATTTCCATTTTTCAACACAAATCCTTAAACGAACATTTGATCTCTTCAGCTGTCTGATCTGAATTTTGTCACTCTGAGTCGGTCCTCTGGAGATTGATCACCTCTGTGTATCTCTGAAAATTGAGGCTGAGTATCCAAAAATTCAAGGGAAAACCTCCCAGTCAGTAGGATCCTGCTGCAGTGGTTTTGAAAGGGGGGCACTTTTGTCTCTGCTGACATTTGTCAATTGCTGTGGACATTTTGGCTTTTCCCAACTGGGAAGGAGCTATTGGCATCAGTGGATGGAGTCCAGGGGACACTGCTACATACCCTATGGTACCCAGGACATCCCATACAAAACAGAATGGCCTGTCCTAAGTTGTCAATAGTGCCAAGATTGAGAAACTTTGAGTTAGAGAAATTTCAGCTTGGGTCCTGGTCTGAGCCACACTGCTATATTTTCTCTGATTCACTCTGAAATTTTAATCAACACTAGAGCTCTTGCACAGTTCCATTCATCATTTTATCTTATGATCACTGGCATCTTGTGTATAGGAAAGATGTACTAGCTCCATTTCTCAGATGCATCAACTGTGGAAGAGAGGCCATGTTACTTGAAGACACCTTGTATAAATTAATAGTTGTGTTGTGGGCTAGAACCTGATGTTTAGCTCCCAGAATCTGATATTCTTGCCCCCACTTTGGCACCCTCAGACAACAATCCCTTGACTTTTTGCCCTAGAGTTACATCTGAATGAGCTATATGATTTTGTGTGTCTGCAGTGATTAAAAAGATTATTCTTTGTGAAACATGCCAAATGTTTACTGTCAAAAGCATATATCACAAAGAACAACAACAAAGGAAGCAATTCACTTTATGTCTGAGAATCGACTGTGGCTTATGTGCTCCAAAGTCCCATTTGCATATAATTAGATACTTATCTTGTGGTGCAAAAATGTTAGTCTCCTAGATCAGTAATGACACAGCTGAGGAATCTAAGCCATCTGCTGAAAAATTCCCTTGTTTTCTTCTTTTACCTCTGATTTATTTAATGTGAACAAGGCAATTCTGCCATTTGGATGGAGAGTATGAACAACACTGGAACTGTCCAAAGTACAACTCACAGGCAAAGTTCTTCTTCAATGCAAATTGCGGATATCTTATCAGCCTGTTGATCTAAAGTACAGAGATGGGATTCTTAACCTTTGCAGTCAATTCATAGAGTTGAGCTTTTAGAATGAAAGAGCCAATATTATGGATATAATAGCTGAGACTAGAGGGGGGTAGTACTTTGCCTTGGTCCTACAATGAAAAATTGCTAGAGTCAGGAAGAGAACTTGCATTCTGTCTACCAGAATTATAAAACTATAGAGCATTAGAGATGGGATGATCTTTAAGATATGAAAACCCCTCTAAAATGATCCAAATTATTTGTTGAATGAATGGAGGAAAGGGTACATGGTAAAAGGTTTGTGAAACCAATACATGAATGAAGGAAGGAATTAAAATCTGAAAGTTATGTTCAGAGCAGGAAGTAGAATGAAGGATCACATCAGGGACGTGAGCTCAGAGCTAATGCTGGGGAGTCCTCTGCGGTTTGGTGGGGCAGGAGGAGCTCAAGGTCTAGCTGGGAAGAGAGCTTTGTGACATTAATATAAGGATATGTCAAGTGCGTTGAGGCAAAAATGTCAGAGTGTTAGAAATCAGAAGTGTTGTGACAGATGATCTGGGGCTCAAAAGGTACATAGATGCCATTGTGCCTACTTTTTTGTGGTGCCCAGTCCAAGTGTTAACTCTCACGACAAGGGAGGGATTTCGGAATAGTAGTTTCAAAAGCCTGTGATGAGCCAATCTGTCATTTAATTTTTATGAGTTTGGTTCAATTCTTTAGTCAAGACAATAAGAACACACAATTAAGTTTTTGTTTTGTTGTTTTGGGGATTAAAAATTGCCACTTGGGGACCAAAGTGGCTTCTCAACTCTCTGTGATTTTAATATGGCAGTCAAATACAAACATAGGCAGAAAGGAGAAATTTGATTTTGATGTAAGTATCAGACATCATGATAAAAATTGGAGTTGGTCATTTTTGGTTAATATGCATAAATTAAACAAAAAACGTTTCAGTATTCTGAATTTGGCTTGTGGTCACATCAGATCATTCGATGGATCCCCAAGTACTCTGTGTTGCACCCTGGCCCCTGTTTATGTCTCTCAACTCCCTGCCAGCCTCTTTCACTTTTCACGATATCTCTCCTGCCTGATTTTGAAGCTCAACCTTAAACATTATCTCCCCTGATAAAATGTCAGGCATCTGATTATAGCACAGGTCACACACACAAAACACGGACATCTCACTCCTGGAAAATAGAATGTCCCAGCTGATTTCTTTCATTTTTATAGTTCTTTGTGTTTCTAGAGGGGTCCTGTTTGTGTTATCTCCCTTGACACTCAATTTGCCTTAAGTGGAACAGGTTTATTAAATTCATTTTCTAGACAGACAGCTGAGGTCACAGCATGACTTCATAGTGTGTACAAGATTTAAATGCAGGTTTTCTGGCAATTATCTCTATTTGGGAAGGCAAATATGAAGACCAATGGTTCTCAAATTTGAGCATGCAACAGAATGATCTGGAAGGCCTGTTAACACTCAGATTTCTGATCTCTACCCTCAGAACTTCTGATTCAGTAGGCCTGAGGTTAGGTTTGAGAGCATTTGCTTTTGTAATAAGTTGCCAGGTGATATAATAATGCTGAAGTTTCTGGTGTGGAAACCCCACTTTCAGTATAGAGTATAAAAGTAGACTGTCTGTGTTTGAAATCTAGGTCTGCCAGTTAGACTTTTGTGACTCTGGAAAGTTACTTAACAAAATCTGTGCCTCAACTTCCTTGTCTATAAAATAGCCCTATCAAATAGGGCTATTAGGAAAATAAATGAGGTAATATTATTATAATGCCTAGAACAGTAATTAGTCCTTATAAGCACTATATCTCTTTTTGCTACTGTATAAATACTGAAATGTTAAAACAAATATAAAGCACATGTTATTTTTTTCCTCCAGGAATATTGTGAGCATGGGTCCCAATAATCCCAAGAATTCAATTAATAGACACATTGATTATTTTTATAAAATGTAAATTGTAATCCACTGATGATAGGAGATTTGGGAAATAGAGGCAAGAATAAAGAAAATAATAACTAGCACTCCAAATCCTAACACATTGGTGTTGGGATCTATGAACTTATGTCTATGTTAGTGTCTATAAATATATATCTATATCTATTTATAAATATATATCGATATCTTTAAATCTAAGGATAGGTTTATCTACAAGTGTATTTATATATCATCTATATCTGTATCTATATCATTATGTATATCTATACATCTATATATCTATATCTACATATCTAACCTCCGGAACAGGTTGGTATGTAGTTAAGATTGTATTGTACTGTATCCATAATTATAAAGTCTGTTCTCTGCTCTCTTATTAACTAGCTGGTTAACTTTATTTTTCCTTACATGATTTTTTACTTTAAAAAGTGGTTTTCAGGAAACCCTTTCACATAAATAGACTCATTGAATCTACACAAAAAGCTTGTAATTTAGATATTACATTTTCATTCAGTAAAAGTGTTTTTAAATGGCTAAAATGTTCCAGTCATCTTGTTAGATCTGAAAGCACAAGGTTGATTAGCACACGTCCTCTGCCCTCCTGGAGTTTATTGTTATAGTCTAATGTGCAAGGAAATATGCAAACTGCTAAAACAGAAGAGGGCACTGTCATGTTAGTGCTTAAACAATGGAGAAGTTGCTTTTCCAGTGGATTCAATATGTTTTCTTTGCAAACTCATTCTAAGGATGAATAATCATTGGCCAGGGGAAGAGTGGGATGGAACATGTTGTTGGCAAGTGGACCTAGTTGTGCAGTCTCAGGGTCCTCACTGTGTTGGGTATGCTAAAGAAATGCTGACAAATGCAGTGAGACGAATGCATCTGAGAAAATAGAAGATCATGCATTTTTTTGCTTTTGTTTGTGCTTTTGCTTCTGCTTCTTTACTTGTTTGTTGTCTACCTTCTCCTCCTGGAATGTGAGCTCCTCGGGAACAGGAACCATGTCTGCTTGTTCACAACTGTGTCGTCAATGTCCAGTAATTATGCCATTTTGGAAAGATATAAACATGTTGCAAAGGGCCTTGTAGGTTAAGCTAGTCACGGTGGAGGTTGGATAGAAGTCAGCTTAGACTAAACTTTGTTGCTATAACAAATACCTACCCAACCTCAGTGGATTTCAGCAACAGAGATGAGTATCTTGTTATGCTCCATGTCAGTCATGCCTGCAGTTCTCCGTTTTGTGCTCATCTTGGGTCAGAGGCGGAAGGAGCAGTCCATATGTGCTAGGCACATTGCAGAGAGAAGAGAAAATCTGATGGGACCACAAGATGACACTGGAAGTTTCTATTCACAATTAACACCTACACTTCTACTTACTTTTCATTGGCCAAAGCAAAGTCACATGGCTGAGTATGCTTTCATAAAGGTGAGGTTGTATAGTCATCCACAGGGAAGGGCAATTATTATTTTAAACAATATACAGTCTAACACATTGGCATTATACAATTGAGGAGGCTGAGCTCAGTGAGACTAATGAACTAGTTTTGGTCACAAGATTGGCAAATCCTAGAATGCCGGGTCTTTTGACTCCTATAGAAATTATTTTCCACTCCTAGTAGTTGACTGCCTCCACTCTAGCTTCTGCCAGTCAACCTTCCTCCAAAGCACAAAACATTTTAAATGGTGATGATAATAGTAATTTGCTGTATTAGATCAGAAATTTTAGTGAACGCACGTTTTGCCCCACCTGGTAGTCTGAGTTGTCCATGGCATTAATTTTGTATTCTGAAATGATCAGTCTCGTATATAGACCCTGAGCAACTAGGTTGTAGGAGTTATGGCTTCTTACTTTATGCCTGTGGTGGGTCATCCCAAGGCCAGAGCCTCAGGCATTTGAAGCAATAAAACAGCAGAGAAGTAAGGGAGAGACTCCAAAAGACAGCAATCCCCTTTGAAATCTCTCACTTTGTTTCTTCTGCACAATTCTGCTAAGGGATGTATGACATGGCTTTGAGATCATGTAAGGAGCTGTTGAGTACAGAGAGGGTACCCTCTCCAAGCCTCAGCTCATCTGTAAAATGGGCATGAAATCCCCACAGCTAAGAGATGTTGCAAGGAGAAAATGAAGTAATCAATGTGAAGTCCCCAGGACACACTAGGCATTTAATAAATACTTGTACCCTTCCCTCTTCTTTCCCACCTTAGAGATACACTCGGCGAGGCTGAAAGGAAGGCATCTAAACATAGCAAAAAAAAAAAAAAAAAAAAATCTCTGGGTTGAGATGCAAGAATCCTCATTCTCATCCTGGCCAAATCACGAATGATTTCGGACAAGTCACATGTACTATCTTCCAGTTATCAATTCATTGCCTCTCAGCTCTAGAATTCACCTTTTAATATGTTCTCTATGACAATGGACAGAATTCCCTTAGGAATTTCTCCCTTACTATGAGCATGAGGGTGTTGAAGGGACTTTGAGGAGGAAGGGACTTCCCTTGCTGGTGGCACAGCTGGCCAGTGGTACGAGCATGGAGCATCAGGCGTGCGCTGCAGCTCTGCAGGACGCCCGCTGCCTTGGTGGCCTCTTAGGGCCATCAGCCTGCTGTTTACCTCCCTGCAGCCCTTCTCAGCACAGACCCTGAGCCTCCTGGCCTACTGCCCACACTGGCGCCCTGACGTCCTCAGCTCACTCTCCTTAGAGGCTTGCCTTCTCTGCTCCTCCTGACATGGACACCAGGTGCTCCAGGCCTTTCAACCACAGCACCCAGGACCTCCACCCATTAATTTCTGCACACTCCTGCACCTGCCCACTAGCCCAGAGACTGTGGACCTGACAGCCCAAGATACTTCTGTTCCACAGAGTAAGCTGAAACCACACCTCCTAGGAGTTCTGAAACCCAGCCCTGGAGAGGCCCCTCCACTTTCTAAGATGGTTCTTTCCTTCGTTCTCTTCGTCATCCCTAGGGTACCATATAGAGTTATTTTTAAATCACTTGACTATTCTTTGATCATAATTTTATAATAATTTTATAATAATTTTATTCAGTTTCCCTTGCTTAAATCATTATGTGGTTTCTCTCCACTGATTAGACAAAGACTCACCCCCCTTCTGAGCCTGAGTGATCTCTTGAATGTGACGTAATTGCATATCAGTCCATTCTAAATCCTTTCTGATCTCATTCTTCTATGACATTTTCTTTGCATTGCAACCTATGTAGATATTTTTCAGTCAACCTGATGCCATACACCATGTCTAAAATTTGCATTTTAGTTCTGCTCCAGCAATCCAAAGTAGCCATTACCTAACTCCCTCCCTGCGAAAACCATAAGACTATTGTGTAATTTTTAAAAGGAAATGAAATTTATTGAACATGCATATGTAACTCTAAAGCATTTCTCTTTCCATTAGTAACATGTTTTGTGTTGGGGATACTCCAAAAAAGGAACATGTGGTATTAATAACTTTCGATCATTAAAAAAGATCAGCAAATCACCACCCATTATATTGGGCAGATGGGCTCCAAATAAAATCTGTATTGAATGAACACAGACACACTAAGATTGCCTACTACATGTGTACTGATGGAAACCCAAAAGCAGGTAATACACGGTCTGTTAACAATAGAAAGCTTTTGGAATTGGTCTTTTCATATTTAAGTATATTCAGCAATGATCATTCATGTAAGTAGATGTTTTGTCTAAATTTAATCTTGGAATTGCTTAGACTGCTGTCAGAGCTTTAGCTCTGTTAGAAGATAAAGCATGCATATGGCCAAGCTGGAAATACAGCTACTTAATTAGGGTCCCCTATGGGCCTGACTTTCATCTTGAGTAACTTGCTCTCTTTTGCCATGAGGAGGTGTCTAGTCCTCCAAACTGCTCATTTGTTCACCCTTTCATTTATTATTCATTCACATACCTAACCTTTGTTGACTCACTCACTCATATTCCATTATTCATTCACTCAATTTTCATTTATTCTTCATCAATAGTAATTCTTTACTTCATTCATTCATGAGACAGGCATTTCAACCAATTCTGTCCCCACACTGTGTGAGTGTTTTATTACACATGAGGAGTTGCACATTATGCTTATTTATCCCCTTTCTTTAGGGTGAGACATATGGGGAGCATGGTCTGGGTCATATGCAACATATAGACATTGAGGAAGGTTCCTGATATATGGGGGGAAGCCTTCAAATCTTCTGTCCTGTTAGTGGGCAGACTAGGACTGTGAGTGGACCCTGAGTAGGCAGTCAATATTAGCATGGGAATTAGGGCAAGGCTAACAAAATGAGTTTAAGCCAAGTCCACGAGAGGAGGTAGGATCTAGAATGTAGAATGTTTAGTTATAAAACCAAGTCCAAAGTCATACGAATACAGTGTATATGGAAATTGGAGCTTAGAGTTAGGAACAGCAGGGAACTTTTTGAAATGACATACACTCAGTGGAGAAGGGTCTGGGATAATGAGCATCACCACATCAGATGTTTCCTTTTTGCATTTACGGACCTTGGAGAATGGAGTGACCTCCTAGGTCGATAGTGGGGTAGTGGGAAAATGGTTGTCTAACAGGATATCACTGGGCATCTGTTTAAATTCCTAGGGCTGCTAGAATGAATTACTACAAACTGGGTGGCTTAAAACAACACATTGATTGTCTCAATTATGGAGACCAGAGATTCAAAATCAAGGTGTTGACAGGCTCTGAGGGAAAATTCATTCCTGCCTCTCTCCTAACTTCTGGTTGCATATGGCAACCCTTGTAATTCCTTGGCTCCATCTTCCCATGGTCTTCCACTTTGTGTCTCTGTGTCTTCTTTTTTGGCTCTTTAAGGACATTCATAGTTGAAATTAGGGCCCACCCTGATCCAGGGTGATCTCATTTTGAGTTCTTTACCTCAATTACATCTACAAAGATGCTTATTCCAAATAAATTCACATTCTGAGGTTCCAGGTGAGCATATCTTTGGAGACCACAATTTAATCCATGACAACATCCTAAGGAATAAAGAATAACCAGGTTTGAAAGCAAAAATCGCCAGAAATTCTATGATGTAGTGCCTGGGTGTTCTGTCTACACATATCCAGGGACCATGAACCTTGGGTCCCAGTTGAGGTTCAGGGACAGGATAGCATTCTTTGTTGGAGATTTGAGAAAAACAAGTCTATGTCACAATCTTAGGCCAGGAACTAGAATTCAACTTCAAATAGTTTCTTTGACAGGTAACACTGAAAAATACCTCTAGGTGATTCAGAACAGAAGAGAGGACTACAAAGGAGACAAGTGCCAGTGAGTCATGAGGCAGCTAACACCAGAGGCACTGCAGCTTAACTCTCCTGGGGAAATCTGGGATCCAGCATGGAGCACATGTCTGAGGGTTAGCCCTGCTGAGAGGCCAGGGAGCTGGGGTTTTCATACACCATCCCACATCAGGCATTGGTTGAGAACTGTTGATTGAGAAGGTGGTAGGTTAATTCTTTGACACCATTGGCTTGTCATTCATGTACACAAAGTGGGTTCTGGCAACTAGAGAAATCCCTCAGGCAAAGAAATGCAGATGCTGTCATTTACAAGTCCAGACAGTATGCTCCAAGGTGGAAACGCGTTTCACACACTGATGGGTAACACCTTTGTAGGCACGATTAGCTCTTTTTTTGTTTATCGCTAACGAAGTGCAAGGGCTAAGGTTGGACAGAAAAAAATAGGAAGCAAATTTACTTGCAAATTGCATTACGTATTGTAGGTCCTCAATAAATGCTTTTCATTTGCTTCTTCCGCTCCTCACCTTTACATTTTATGTTATAAGTATTTGCTTGCACGCCAGCTTTTCTCACTGGCTTGTGAACCCTTGGGGCCGATATTCAGGAGATCTCAAAATGGCATCCACCATATAGCAGGTGCTGAGTATAATTTAATGTTTTCCATTCCCCCCCCCTCCCCACCTGCTTGAAATGAAGTAACATATGCAAAATAGATGCCAAAGAAGACCTGGAAATTAAGACGATGGTGATGGTAATCAAATGGCTTTCTTGTTAAGTGTTCATTATTCAAGCCCATGGGCATCTTCTTGGGAGGCTCTGGATACAGTTAATATCTATTTGAGACTCTCCTGGATGAAGACTCCCATGGCGAAGTCCAGCCAGCAACTGCCTCATTATCATATCCAGCACCACATGCAAATATCTATAGCTTCAGTGTGTTGGACTCCATAGGGAATTTCTATTACTGGGATGAGCTATATTGAGGGCGACAATCTTTTTAGTGTCATTAGGGTAAATGAGGTGGTAATGGAAGTGCAGCTTATAGCAACTTCAATAATTTATTTCACACTCTCCCATCAGGATAGCTTTTACAAACAGCCAGCGTCCTTAATTGAAATGTAAATGAATGATAAATTATGAAAAATGTATTATGAGAAGTAAAACATGGCCCAAATAAAAGATCAGAAATGAAAGGTTTTATGAAGTTGAGAAAATGAGTCTGAAATGTTAATTGCTTGGCAGGGAATAGCTCACACCGGCAGGGCACCAGGGTGGGACTGAAGGAAGGAAAGTCATTTCCCCCACAGTCCACGGAATTTGTCAGTGCCGTTTTGTTCTGGAAGAGGCTAGTGTGCAGACAGAGCCCTGCCAACTACTCCTTCTGGAGATCAAATGCAAGGAAAACGAAAGGAAGAATTAGTGTAGAAGAGTGGTACTGGGGGAGCCGGTCGGGATACTGTTAAGGCTACCAGAATATTTTCCTCCTCTCTTTTTTTTTTTTTTTTTTTTTAACTAAGCCTTTGAATGATCCACAATAATTAACACTAGACAGCAAAAAACAGCCAGCAGCACAGTAAGAGATTTCACTGACCCCTGCTCTTCCCCGCATCATAGCTGGTGGGCATTGTCCTTGTCCAAACCTGAGTTAGAAAGAAAAGATTTCACAAGATTTAAAGATGAGATATCGTACCAGTGGCCTCCCAATTTTACCAAATTCCTTCATGCTACGAGGACGTCCACAGAAGGAAAGGGAACTGAGTCCCATCTTCTATAGGGAGTTGTTTCCTTTCTTGGAAATCTCCTGATATATAATGCCAACATTAGGGACAAGAGTGTGCTTTTTGAAGGAACTGTACCGTTTCCTATTGTTGTTCTAACAAATTACCAGAAACCCCATGGCTGAGAGCAGCACAAATTTATTCTCTTCAAGTTCTGGAGGTCAGAAGTCCAAAATGAGTCTCACCGGGCAAAAGCCATGACGCCGACAGGACCGGGTCCTTCTGCAGCCTCCAGTGGAGAATCTGTTCCCTCGTCTTTTCCACCTCCTGGAGGCTCCCAGAATTGTAGCCCTTTCCTCAAATCATTCTTCTGTTATCACGTCTCCTACTCTGTGACTGATCCTCTCACCTCCCTCTTATAAGGATCTTGTGTTTATGTTGGGGTCCCATAGATAATCCAAGCTCAACTCCCCATTGCAAGACCATTCATTGATCACATCTACAAAGTCCCTTTTACCATGTAAGTCACACTTTCTGAGGGATGAGGACATGGGTGTCCTTGGAGGACATTATTTGACCTACCACACCAACTGACTTAAATGTTATTCATTGGAAGGACTGATTGCTAGGAAGATGCTGGAGTTCCTGTGTTTCCCTAAAACAACTGGATGAAGTCAGAGTAAGAAGAAAGGGAAGGCTGTGGTGCTGAAGCATCACCATTCTTTTCTTCTGTACCTTGGGAGGTTTCTTTTGAGACTGTGGATGAGGAGCAGATTCTAAAGTCTTTGTTTCTCCGAGTCATTTATCCTCCTGGTTATCAGTATCAGATATCTGAAACAATTTTGATAATATATGTTAAAATGCAAAGGTCACTCAGCATAGTCCCTATCTTCAAGAAGCTTGGTGCTAAGGTGAGGAAGTTATAGATAAAATAAATGCCTTCCATGTCGCATGCCAAGCGCTAATAAAAGAACTAACCATGCAAAGGAGAATGGGCTTATCAACTGTACATTTGGGTAGGAAGGGGTGGGGGGCAGAGAAGGATTCACAGAGGAATGGATGTGTCTGAATATCTTATAAATATGTTTGCCAGCCTGCAATGAAGGATGTCTACTCCACAAACTTATTGGTAAACATTTCGAGGGACACACATTGTATTCTGTTACAGCTTTATATCCTACCTCAGCAAGGAACTAGTGATATTTCTTAAGCAAATTGTCTGAGGAAATATTCCTAGTCTCGTCTGGATTGTTGGGTATGTTAGATATTGTTTTTAATTCCACATAGGCTGTACAAGGACACCCACTCTTGTTTCACAGTCCTTTATTCCTCAGGGTAGAAAAGAATGCCTAAATTGCAATCTATATGTCTTGAGTCTTGAGCAACTGATTTTTACCAAAATTGTTACCAGTAGACAGGATGCTTTGGATAATAAAATAAGACAATTTGGGAGGCAGATGATTTTTATCTGAGTGTGCCTTTTGTTAATTACTGATCTTGTGATCTCTTGTAAATCACCTCACCTCTCTGCATCTGATTTCCCACTTGTGAAATGCAATTGTTTTGAGGTAAACATAACATTGTCAGTGGAAACACTGATAATCACGGACAGTAAACTGCAAATCACCCAGCTAATGTTGGTTAATTATTGTTGTTACAGCAAGTATCTGCATGTGAGAACAAAACAAAACAAACAAAATAAAACAAAAACTGTGAACAACATTAGAGATTGCCAGATTTCTGCCAGGACTGAAGTACAACAGCTTATAAACAGTGATATCTATTTCGGAGATATCTGTTCCTGTGTAGAAGGAAATAGAACCAAGTACCAAGGGCTAAAATCGAAGACCTGGTGGGTAGATAATTCTAGGGTAAATGGGTCATAGTTACAGTGTATGTATGTGTGTAAGTGTGAGTGTTGGAGAAGAGGTGGGTTAGGGAGTCAACCTTTACTCCTACATCTGAGATGCCCCTAGGACCTGCGGACAGTATTAGTCTGGCACTGAGCTGCTGTGCAGGATACTTTACACAAAATCCCCTGAAAATGGACACAAAAGAGGGTTCGATCAGAAACCAGATGGGTGGCCAAGCCACAAAGGTGTTTAGGATAGCAGGGCCTAGTGCAGATGGGAGAGGATGAAATGTGCTCTTTCTCCAACAGCATTTATCCCATCAGGATGGGGTCACAGATATGGGAGAGGAGAAGGTTGGAGCAGAGGTCAAGCACCGTTCCAGCTGTGAGCTTAGCTGTCATATACCTGCTCACTCCAATAGCCAACTGCAAATGTCTGTCTCATGTCTGTTTCCATGCAAAGGTATATGAGATGGCATCAAGCCAGATTGCAGTGATTAATAGTTCATAATCTTCTGAAGTCCTACTAAATATCCAACATAGAGTCTATTTCAGAGATGAATGAGGCTTTTGTTCTCAGCTGATCTGTAGATTATAGATAATTGGCATTTCCTAATCCCTAGAACCCAGCTCTGGTTCAGGTTACAGTTTTAACCCTTCCCTGGATCCTCTTTGATGTCCTTTGTCGTAGATATCTGCATGTACGTTTTTGACTTTCCAGACCTTATCACCGTGTACAATGTCAATGATTACTCTGCAGCCCATGTTTACTGAACATCTGCTTTATGCCATGCCCTGCCCTCAATGCTGGGACCAAAGGCATGACTATAACTGAGTCTCTGAGCTACATTTACTAAAATGACAATGTGAGGTACTTCTGCCAAGGAAAGAGGAGAGTGATTCCCTCATACTGAGGAAGATGACATATCACAGGTTTTCATCAGTATAGTTCAATGCTTATTTCCCCAATCACATTGTATTGGGGACATTCTACATCCCCTCCCACTTACTTACAAACTTTTCCAACCATTGGCAGAAGAAACCTACAATCAGTCACAATGGATCTGCCTCCTAGCCTCACTATATACTGAAAAAAAAAAAAAACAAAACCTCATCATCAGATAGGGTTATTTGTTGTTGACAAAGGAAGAGCACGGGACTAGGAGAAAAGGGATAATGGACCTTGCGTCTTTTCCTCTAACAGAGACTTCTAAAGGCTAACAGTCGTATCTAAGTCAGATACCATTTCTTGTCTGTACAAGCACAATGTCACAACGTCTCAGCTCCACCCATTCAGGTGACCGTAAGGGATGCATCTGCAATGGAATTCTCGCAGTCAACCCTGAGTCTCCACAGTCACCGAAGACTCTGTCAATTTGGTCAAGTCAGTGAAATAGCATGGCAGTCGGGATTTTTTTTTTTTTTTTTTTTTTTTTTTTTTGAGGCAAGTTGAATAACTTGTTTGATTGAATTGTCCATTCAGTCAAAACAGTCAGTCTGTTGAAGCAATCTGAGCCATCCAAACAAGAAAGAGTATTCTCCATGGATAATTGTTAAATGGAATTGCAAATGCTTCGCATCAGCTACATCTTTTGAAGTATTTTTTGTTGATTTGGTTGGCTGAGCGACTTCCTTTTTCAGTTTAGACATAGTGAGCTTTTACATTGCCTACCCCTCTTCACCCCAGGTCTTTACATACCTACTTTGCTTTATTTTTAATTAAAGTGTATCAGAAAAAGGAAGTTTTCACAATCTGCTAAAAAGTAAATGAATAAGCAAACCAGTCTGTTCTTACTCTTAGAAGCATTATTGATTATGGTAACTGGTCATCACCCCTATTTTAATGGCCTCTCTCCTTCTAGAGTTTGAGACAACTGAACTCAACTTCTTAGCATGGTGTAAATGGAGCTCTATTATCTGCATCCAGTTGGCTCTTCTTTTTGCTTCA
This sequence comes from Tolypeutes matacus, assembly GCA_026826555.1. Classification (NCBI taxonomy): domain Eukaryota; kingdom Metazoa; phylum Chordata; class Mammalia; order Cingulata; family Chlamyphoridae; genus Tolypeutes; species Tolypeutes matacus. Next base: position 26,927,634 of record JAKSZT010054489.1, on the reverse strand, counting down.
CAAGCATCTCTTCCCACAAACAACCTGTCTTCCAGACATCTCAAGGCACTTATTGATTTTTCCATACTATAATGGGGTGGCCTGTGGATATTTTGCCTGGGAAATTCCTACCCTTCCTGCTCATTCTTTATAATACTGAATATAAACCCCATTAGAGGTCATTTAAATATATATATATATATATAAATAATTCACATACCATAAATTCACCCTTTTAAGGTGTGCAGTTAAGTGGATTTTAGTATATCACCACTATCTAATTTCAGAACACTTTTATCATACCAAATGGACACCCCTTTCCCTTTAGTAGTCACTTATTCCCTTCTCCTCCCAGTTTCACAATAGTAATCTACTTTCTGTCTCTAAGGAGTTACATATTCTGAACATTACATAAAATTGGAATTATTCAATATGTGCCCTTTTGTGTCTGACTTCTTTCACTTAACATAATGCTTTCAAGGTTCATCCATATTGTAGCATGTATCAGGACTTCACTGATTTTTTTTGGCCGAATAACATTGCATTGGTTTGGTTATATCACATTTTGCTTATCAATTCATTCATTGATGGATATTTGGCTTGCTTCCACTTTTTGATTATTATGAATAATGCTTAATGCTGATATGTGCCTCCATGTCCATGTTTTTGTGTATATTTATATTCTTAATTCTCTTGGGTATATACACTAGAAGTGGAATTTGATAATATGGGTCATATGACAACTCTATGTTTAACTTTTTGAGGAATATAGGCTATTTGGAATGGCTGCTCAAGTTCAGCTTAGCCCATGAGTCATGTCGATAGATATTTTTTTGTGGATCTAGAATTTGAATACAACTCATCAATATAGAGCCCATCTCTGCTTCCCTTTGCGCTCCGTATTCTTGGGCCCAGGCACAAGGCATCTTGAATGTTTGCTTAGCAATGAAGACAGCAAATCCAATGGAGTAATTGCTGACCTTTCCCATATATGAAACATAGAACAATGTTCCTCAAACTTAGGTTCATGAAACTCTTTGGGCTTTATAGAAGTGTTTCTCATGGATTCCTAAGTCTTATATGAAGATTTTTAAATTTCTTTATTCTCGTTTTATTGATAATATAAAGAGATGATAGACCATCAGGATAACTATCTTTGATCCAAGGACTGTCTTAATTGTCATTACTTAATGATATAAAAATATGAGTAGCTTAATGAGAACATGATACATTGTAAGAACAGGCTATTAAAGTGGTGGGAGATCTCAGTCATCCCACAGACTATAGCCAGGGCAGAGTCCAAAGTGTTTCTGCCTCAGCTATCTGGACTATATCCACATAATGAATTGTAGAATTGCTTCAACAAAACAGCATTTTGACCCATTACTTTCGTGTTCTTTCATTGCATTTTATTACTTTATACTTTGGTTTATGGTTGATTGGTAAACCTCTTTTGACTGGAGAGCTACAAATGAGCTAGAACTATAAAGAACAGCCTTAAATGTTTTGTTTGAAAATAATTAACATTTAAAAATTGTCAACGCAGGAGGCCAGGATATTTTTCCCTTCAAAAGGGATCTCTAAATTCTTAAGCTTGAATGTCTGTTATAGAGATTGCTACTGGTATATATTATTTATTTCTGTTGAAACTAATAAATTATTTTGAGAAAAAAAGGAATTCTGAGATTGCTTCTTTCATATTCAGCAACTCTTGGGAGGAATAAATCCCCATGGGCTGTAAAGAAATAATTCATCTTTTGAATATATCAGGGTTGTCAGTATATGTCATAAGATCATATAAAGGAATGAAGTGAGATGGATATATTTCTTTGATATTAAAAAATAAGAATAAAAAGCTGGGGAAGTTAATTTGCAGAATGACCCTAGCAAGTAAGTATTATAATATATTCTACTTTTACCAGTGAAGAAACTGAAGCACAAATAAGTATCTTCCCCAAAGTCACACATCCCTAAGTGGTAAAACTAAGATTTGAGTCCAGGTACTACGACTCAGGAGTCATCTTTTAAGAGTTGGGGAGAGAGATAAGCATGGAACATTCCAGTATATGGGGACAGCCAGAGCAAAGTCTCAGGTGATAAGCAGCAAAGCATGAGGAGGAAGCACTTATGGAAGGTGGAGAGAAGGGAAAGTGCATGGAGAGAGGGCTGGTCAGAATCAGCCTGGTTAGAATTTGAAGGTCTTGAATGCTACAGGGAGTTTTGGCATTTTTCCATTGCCATCAACAGAAAGCAGAAAAAGGAGATGGTTAAGGTTTAGCTGCAGTTGTGGTTTTCCAGCATCTGTCGGTGTTTGCTATTCTGTCTCATTCTCTGCACACTGCAGTTAAAATGTTTTTTGAAATCATCCTTTTGCAATAGAGGTTGAATGGACTTGGGGTGTGATGTGACCCATCTTTATATCTTTGAGTTCTGCATTGATAAAGGTTATTTAAAGCCATCTTTTTACAGGAATAAAAATCATATTGAAAGCCTGCTCATGCTTTTCCTGCTTTATCTCATTAACAAATAAAATTTCTCTTTCCTTTGGGTAAAATTTTCAAATCAGAAATTTAACATTTAGAAAACTTAACGTGTGAAAATGCCATAGGTCATTGAGTTGGAAATAGCCTTGAAATTCTCATTAGGCATCTGAACACATTCCTTTGTCAAGTAAAAAAAAAAAAAAAAAATAAGAAAACAAACCAAAACCCAGTTATGACTCTGAGTAGCCAGAAGCCCAGCTAGGATGTAACCTACTTCCAGCACTTGAAAGTCCATAGAAGAATAACCTCCTTTACAAAAAAAAAAAAAAAAAAAAAAAAGATCAGTTTCCTAGGGAGAGAAAAGACATGTTCTTAGAAGAGAGAAAAGTACCTGTCAAGTATTTGTTAGCATGAGGCTGTCCTGCTTTGAAAATATCAAATGCAGAAGTGATTTTAAATGTATTTGTAGTCAAACCTTTCTGAACAGTTCCCTTATCCTTGGAATGGTTCCTTTCTGGAATTTACAAACTCTGGGAACCCTTGCTTTAGTTTCTGTCTCTTTTGCTAACATGTGGCTCCAAAGTCAAAGATGAACAAGTTCCATACCCTGTGGGGCTAAAAGTTGGCTCTGCTTGATCATGACCCAGGTCAGAGCAGTTGCTTTGGGCAAACTTTAAATGTTATAAAAAGTCCTCATTAGAGATAGAAAGTTAAGAAGCAGCTGCCCCTGGCAAAGGATGAAGAGAGGGCAGGGAAAAAAAGGAACAGCATCCATTACGCTAGTGAGTCATTTACCAAACCAGCAGACAGTCTGTATTAGCAGGGAAGCAGCAAACTTTAGACCAAGGAAACGTCTAGAGAAAGTAAAGCTTTGTCCAGCTTCCCACACGGCTGGGTGACCAGTGGAAATCATGTTCAGCTTCAGATGGGAGGCACTGCTAAGCCTTAAATAATAATGTTTGAGAGGGTGAAACTAGAATGGTTGAGTAATGAGAGTGAATAGCATCTAAAATCCAGAGTCATAGCCAGTGAAAGGGGAAAGGGGAAATACAGACCAGATGGATCCAAAATGTGGTTGCATTTTATATTTTCTATTAATTTTAATGCTGTTCTTTCAGGATTCCTCCATTTTAAATTCCAATTCCCTGGTTCTCTCTTTGACTCAGTCTAATTTGTTTATATGGTCTGTGGGAACAATGATGCTTATTTATGTAATGACTTTACTTTTCAATCCTTACATTTTCATTTGTTTCTTATTTATTTATCTCTTTGTTCTTTTTGACTAAGTCCCATTTTCTTTGCAAAATTTCTTTTCCTTTTTTATTTCAAAATTCTATATGTACTTATAAAGTCCTTTTAGATTTATTTCAAAAGTTCTGTCACAACAGATGTGATTTGTTTCCATTTGTGTTTTTTATAATACATACGTCATAAGCCTTTCTTTCTGTTTTCCTTCCTCCCTTGCCTTCCTTCCTCTCTCTCTTTCCTCCTCCTTCCCTTCCTTCCTTCCTCTTTCCTTCCTTCCTCTTTTTTTTCCTTTATTTAATTTTGGTGACCTGAATGACTGTTCCATTTCTCCATCAGTCTTTTTCTTTTTTTCTGTGGATTTGACTTGCTTAGCTTTCCTGCTTCATTGCACAGTCCCATGACTTACATTACAGGGTTTCTGTCTTTGGTGTGCCTTGAGTGTTAGTATTCTTTTAAAAATATTTTCCTTTTTTTTTTTTTTATTATAGCAGTTGTAGTTTTACAACTACTAATTATGTGAATAGTACCAAGTTCCTATATACCCTCCTTAAACATGCAGTTTCCCCTATTATTAGCACTTCGCATTAGGATGGTGCCTTTGTTACAATTGAAACAATATTATTATAATTATATTATGAACTATAGTCCATAGTTTACATTGTGGTTCACTCTTTCTGTTGTACAATTCTATGGGTTTTATTATTATTTTCATTCTATTAGCATATGTACAACCGAAAATTTTCCACTTTTAAATATACAATGCAGTATTGTTTATTACACTCACGATGTTGTGACCTCATCACCACCACCCATTACTAAAACTTTTCCCAAAGAGCACTGTTCAGGTACAATTCATATGGAAGTGCTGTGTATAGGATTGACTCTTTATACCCCAAGGCACAAAAAATGTTTTCCATACTTTTGGGTAAAATTATTTTATGTCCATTTCACTAGCAGGAGCATGGTCCAAGATCCTAACTTCAGGCAAAAATCTTGGAAATGGGATAATAATATTTTGCATTTTGACAATATTTTTTAAAGTATATAAAATGATAGTTAATATTAAATGCTGGGCAAATGCTCTTTATAATCATAGTATGATTGTTGCTTGTGTGCTGAAAAGAGGTAAACATGACTGATCATTCGTGCCTGTGTAGGTTCTTTACAATTAACATGCAGAATGCCAGCTCCACCACTACCTGGAAGATTTGGGGATGTTGATCAATTTCTCTAAAATCTTGGTTTTCTTATGTTGAAAATGGGAATGGATATTGCCTATGTCAGAGAGTTATTTTGAGGATCAAATGAGGTGTTCTAGTAAAGCATAGAGTCTGTCAAGTAAGCACTCGAAATGAAGCTAACTAGCAAACAAGCAAGACTAGATTATCATTTTAACTTCAACTGTTGTATTTACTAGTTATAACACCTTGACCAAAATGGGGACACGCATACCTGACCTGCAAGGATGTTGCAAGAATGAAATGAGAATGGGATTATATAAGAGATTAAAGTGCTTCATAAGCTGGAGAATCCAATTCCATTGTCAGAGAAGGTTCTGGCTCTAGTTATTAGTAAAGCTGGATAATTCTTTTTTTTTTTTTTAAGTGCAAATGTCTTTAATTTCAAAAAAATTCTTGAAAGTAAAGACAACATAAAAATAGCTAATACACAGATGGCAGTATTATAGAATATTTAGTACATATGATATAACAGAAAATATGAGAGATATAAAACCAAATATTTATTTGGCAGTAAATTTAAAAGATCTTAATCTATTACAATATGTTATAAATTATGTCAGATCATAAATATTAAATTCAGCTCTACACTAAGTATCTTCATTATGACCACTTTAAAAAAATTTTTTTATTTATTTTTTATTGTGGGTAAAAATCAAAATTTTCACAATACATACCAATATTTGTAAAATGATATATAAATATATATGCATATATGTGCATTTGCTTACATAAATGTTATTTATATATATATAAAAAGTGCTTAGATTACCTAGATATTACACAGAAATTACAGGGATTCCCACGTTCCCCACCTCCCACACCTCCCACAACATCCCACACAATCATCAGTGTGGCACATACCCCCGTAATGGACTTACACATCCTGGGGCCTTGCCACCAAGCATAGACCACAGCTCACACGGTAGACCACACTCTCTCCCACACAGTTCTGCATGGTGTGTGCTGATGTAAAATGGTCTACATTTGTCACCACAACGCCACTCAGGACAACCCCCAAGTCCCGAAAAAGCCCCTGTTTTTCAACTGCCCTTCCTCTCCCTGCCCTGAAAGCATCCAGTGGCCACCAGCTCCACCTCACTGTTATAATTTCTTCCATTGCTAGAATCACCATATGTGAACAAGAGAATACCATCAAGTCCACTCTAGTCCACAGTTCTTCCCCCAATCCTGAGGGGACTGGGATGGTGATGTCCACTCCACCTCCAAGTGAGAGAGGGCTTATATCCCATGGATACAGTGCATGGGATTATCCTGGCTGGATAATTCTTGATCTTTTTCCATGCCCCCATCCACTGTACACTCCACCCCCTATATGCTTCTATTATGCTGGCAGGACTCTTCTCCATAGTCCTTGTCTTAGTCTGCCAAAGTCTGCCAATGCAAAAATACCAGACATGGGTTGGCTTTTATAAAGGGGATTTATTTTGGTTAAAAGCTTACAGTTCTGAGGTTGTGAATATGTCCAAATCAAGGGATCTTCAAAGATGCTTTCTCACCAACGGTTGGCTGCTAGAAAATCCTGGAGTCCTGCCACATAGTGAGGCAAGATGGCAGCTCTGCTGGTCTCTCTCTATCTCCTCCTGGAGATCAGCTATGGATAATCAGGCATATCTTCCTAAGTCTCATCTCCTTGAGCCTCTTGGGGCTTCTCTGTCCTTCTGTAGCTGTAGGCGAACTTGGAGTCCTCTCTCTCACATAGCCTGTCAAAATGTCAGAGTTCCCCTTTCCCTGTCTCTTTCTTCCTCTCTTTGCTTTCAGTTCTCAGTTTATATAGCAAGAGGGCAGAGACCCACCCTGGGTCATGTCTCACTGATAGAGCTCAATCAAAAGCCCTAAAATAATCTAATCAAGTGATCTAACCAAAGGCCCATTAACTGATTTTAATGTAATCAAAGAACACCACACTCACAGGAATGGATCATTTCCAGAACAGAATCTTTTCTGGAATTCACAAAATTCACACTGTCACAGTCCTGGAATACCCCCTCCCACCTGCCTTCTGTTAATTGCTAAGATATCCTTTAGATTTAATTTGATATGGCACACTGATTCTAGAACACTCTTCCTCATCTCACAGATGGGTAGATGCTCTCCTGACCTCCATCCCCCAGTTCTCAGATTTGATTCCACTTCACTATGATTTTTGACATTGCAATTCCTCTAAGGAACCATATTGTAAGTTCCCTGAAGGTAAGATATATTAGTTTAATCTCAGCTGCTAAAACAAAGGACTACACACTGGACATCTTCAAACAACAGAAATTTATTTTCTCACAGTTCTGGAAACCAGAAGTCTGGAGTCAAGGTGTTGGCAGGGGTGCGCCCCCTCTGAACTCTAGAGGGGGAATTTCTTCCTTGCCACTTCCTGGCTTCCCATGGTTGCTGGCAACCCCTGGCATTCCTTGGCTTGCAACTGCAATACTTAAATCTCTGCCTCCATCATCACATGGCTGTCTCCTCTTCTCTGTGTCTCTTCTCTCCTTCTTATAAGGAAACCAGTCCTATTGGATTAGGGTCTTCCTATACCAGTATGAACTCATCTTAACTGGTACCATCTGCAATGACCCTATTTCCAAACAAGACACTGAAGTTCAGGACTTCAGCCTAGCATGCTGAGGAACACAAGTCAACTCGTAACACAAGGTCTGCCTTATGGAGGAGTAATGAGGCAGCACTGAGTGGACATTACTGGGATTTAAATCCATAGTAACACTTTCTATCCCCATATGAAAGCATGCTATTTTCTAAATGGAAGCAGCAAATCTGGGTGCTAAGTGCCCCAGAGAAAAAAGAGAAGCTCTAAAACACCTTTTCTTGGGAGGAAATACATATTTTGAATTTTGCCTGATGTGTTGGATGGACATCCATACAGTACTCACCAGCACAGATGGATCTGTGGCTAAAACATGGGAATACCTTAATATACTGCTTGGGAAATAGTCTCTGTCCCCAGGCCTTCAAGAAACTCCTACCCCACACCGATAAGTCTTGTCTCCCTGAGTCCACACAGGATCTTTGCACCTTCCTATGATCCAGCTCAAAGGATAACCCCTGGCTTAGCCGAAGGCCTCTTCCTGGTCCAAGGCTAGTGTCTCTGTGGCACCCTCAGGGCTCCTGCTCAGCTGATTGTCAACTATGTTGAACATAAGCTCTGCCTTTAGTGTCTCCAATGTTTTCAGGTAATATTCCTTCCCATTTTTTTTCCATGGGTAAGAAAGGCTTTCTGTTATTTTCCATAAATGCTTCCAGCCCATGGAATGTTTGCACACTCACATTGGCTGCAGATTGATCATAACCAAGTACCCCTTTCTCAGAGGTGGAAGCTCATTTGGGGCAGAATGACAAGACCAGGTCAGGTTCACATTGACTTTCCTGAGCCCAGCAGGGCTCATTTGTCTCTGAGCAGGAAGTCACCCCAGACATCATGGTCCCCACGGCAGACAGAGGCAGCTGTGTGTGCAGACTTGAGTGTTATCAGCATCCTCGGGGCCATCGTTTCCATCCGCCTGATGTCTGTTGCTTTTTCCTCTTTTTCTAGTTTCACTCATTCTCCTTTCACTTGCATTTGCAGACCCAGTTCCCAGACCCCAGAGCTCCAACTCCCACCAAGCACATGCATTGGAAAAGTAAAAGCCAGCTCTTAGGAGTTGTGATTAGGACAGTGGGCCCAATTAAGTTCATGCTTTAGAACTGGCTCCTGGCCACGAACCCAGTGGTTAGGGTGTTCCTGAGTAATATAAGCATGAAGATATCCCCCTACCCCAAATTCTCTCCCTTGGAAACCTTCTGTGCTTTGCCTTTTCACATGCTGTGTCTTCTGCCCACTCCTGGTTACCCTTGGGTTCAAACAAGTACCTGTTTCACACCACACCTGTTCCCACTGCATAGCCCTAGTTTTTGCAGTTATCTCTACCTGGAGAGCTTGTCTCTAGACCTCTTTCCTCACTGTATTAACATTTCTGCTCAAAGGCTACCAGTTTTGAAAAGCTGCTTTACCAGTCTAATGAAAATCTCTCTCTCCTCCCCACCACGTATCACTCTGCATCTTGCGAAATGCCACATAATTATTTGTTTACTCCCCATCTCCCTCTTTCATTCACCAAGATCTCCCCAGCACCTGGAAGAGGGGAACATGGTAGGCATGCAGAGATATTTGCTAAACGAATGTTGTCAATTTCTTAGATGGAGCAACTCTTGCAATAATAGATAAAGAACTAACATTTTCTTATCCAGTGCCTTGTTAAACACCTATTTTTTACTAAGCACATACATATCTAATTAGATTTGCTATGTTCCCATTAATGCCTTCACATCAGCCTCCTCCACAATCCCTCTAGAAAGATCTCTACCAACCCTGGTCTCTATCCGCTGATATTTTTCTCATCTTTCAAAGCTAAGTTCCAAAGTCACTTCTTTTGTGAAGCTTTCTCTTTACTCCGTGACTGCAGTGTGCACCTTTGGGGATATCTATTCAGCCTGCGGGCCAGTAACCATCGCCTCTACTTTTTATCCTGCAGTTGCCCCAATCTACAGGAACAGAGCCCTGTCTAGCATAGATAATGGGCCAGGTTTTGGTACCTGCCCCAAACTGTGCCCTTCAGGTTCTTCTCTAGGAGAATTTACTTGTGGGAACTAGAGAGAAGAAAGTTGATCATGTAGGGAAGCTGGGATTAAAACACGTAAAGTCCAGAGAAATGAGATGGCCATTGTTTCAAACAAAGATTAAGGATCAGAGATTCCAAGATACTCTTCCTAGAAGCAAGAATAAAGCAAAGATGGAGAGAGAAACACAGACCCAAGAAGGAGAGAGGAGGCTGATGGCTGTCTAGTTTCTAGAGGCAGGCTGGGGTTGTCCTCGAGGAAATTCTTATCTTTATCTAATTGGATGTCAGAATGAAATATTCCTTGCCTCACCTTGGGTCAAGGCATGAAGGCACCACAAATGTGATAGCTGTGAGAGTCCTGAGCAGCCTACCTTTGAGGATCTGCACAGTATGCGTTAGCTTCAAACTGGATGTGACACTTAAACCATGTCACCAACATCATGGGTAATAACATTGAGAGAATAAGAATCAGAAGATGAATTTAAAAGAGAATTACTTTTCTACTATCACCACCATCCAGTACCAAAGCTTTTCATTGTGAAGGTAATTAACACCGCTGAATTATATATCTGAATATGGCTATAAGGGGAAGTTTTAGGTTGTAGATGTGTTACTAGAATAAAAATTAAAAACAACAACAACATAACACTACACAAGGCACACATTGAACCCTAATGTAAACCATGGGCTATAGTTAATAGTTCCATTATAATAATATTCTTTCATAAGTTGTAACAAATGTACCACACTAATACAAAGAGTTAATAATGGGGTGGGGTGTAAGTGGTAAATGGGAACTCTCTATTTTCTGCATGATTTTTCTGTGAACCTACAACTTCTCTAACAATTAAAAAAAGGGAGGAAAGAAAGAAAAAAGAGAGGATTACTTTGAAGGAGTTCTCTTTTCCTCTCCCCGGGAGGCCGGTGGTCAGTCCTACCATTAACCTTAAGCCAACTGAGAAGAGTTTCAATGGAACCATCAAAGAGCTTGAAAGGTGTGCTTTGAAGCTGAGTGGTTGGAGTGGACCACTGTTTGACTATTGCCTGGTAAATGTGAAGCACAAGAGCTGGCCCACTTGCTTTATTGGTGAAGGTACAAAGGAGAGTTGCTGCTATTTTGGGATCAGGAAGTTTGTTCAGGCAAAGAAGTTACAGGCCATGTTTGTGGGAGAGCCACAATGGGGGTTGCTTAGATCCTGTTCAGCATTGAAAGAGGGGTCAGCAGAGGAGAAGCTGGAGGTGGACGACAGGGTTTCTATGGACTGAGGAGGAGGTAAGCAATCACCACGAAATTGAGTGTACGTGCCCCAGGTCAGAGAACTTCAGCTGAGAGACTATCAGCAATGGAGGTGGAGAGGAGGATTCCAAAAAAAAACCAAAGGAAATCACATAATGAGAGAAAGAGTCAGAATTAGAGAGTTACCAGGCTCAGAGGGAGAGGAGCCAGCTTACGATGGTGACAGTCAAGTAAGAAATGTCCTGCTCCTCTTAGCCCTCCTTATCTTAGTTCTTTTCCTTCTGCACCAACCTAAGAAGGGGTTTAGAAACAGCTAGAAGAAATAGAAGAGGTAGTGACAAAGAAAGAAAAAGGATGCCAGCTGTATGCCTTCCCCTAGAATGTAGCGAGCCTCCCTTTTATAGGTCTTCACCAAGGGTGGGAAGCCATGAGACTTACTTATTTAATTTTCCAGCCACACTTAGAATAAACTCTCCATTTTTTTCTGAAAAAAGCACTCAAAATGATTTCTGTTTCCTGACACCAAATGGTTTTGACTAATGTACCTCCTATGCCCTCCTAAAGCATTTGGCTCCCCTACAGTGCTTGATGTCACGTGTTTCATTTTACAGACACCTTTTGGTTCATCTCCTCTCCCCTCCAGATGGAATGACGACTTAGTCCTAGACATTAGAACTTGTCAAATACCTACTCACAGGATCAGGCCTAGAGCCCATGATAGGTTTGACATGGTCAGGGGAAGAGATTAAGCACTGATATCTACCAAGGAAAAGAGTTGGTAGAGAAACCCAGAGGGGCCTTGCACCTTCAATATTCTCAGGCTAACAGGAAAGATACGATAGTGTATTCTCCAACCCCTGTGAACAGTCGAAGTGCTAATGTTGTCTAACTTCCCCTGGACGCATACCACCTGCAAATAGGATGATGACCACTTGAAAGGATTTTCCTTATATATTGCAATAGCCTTAGAAGGTGGGTGCCAGCATTACTACTCGTTTTTCAAATGAGTACAGTTAAGTAACTGACCTATTTACATTAACAGTGCCTGGTACAGAGTTAATCCTATATAATTTCTTATTTATTTTTTAGTTGTTATTTTCAACTACCTTAAGTTAACAGAGCTATCATGTGGCAGAAACAGAATTTAAATCTAGGTAGTTTGAATTTAGAGCCCTTTCTTTTCAAAATCATAATTCTTTACTGCTTATTTATATCACCAAGTCTTCAGAGCAACTGTGAAGAAGTTGGCACTATTATTCCGGAACACTAGCGGTAAACTGTTGCAAGCTGCAGAGTTAGGAACATTTGGTGATCCATGGACTCCAAAACAGATACTACCTGCCCAAGACCTGTAATCTGAAGATTTGCCACCTGGCACCAAGGGTTGCAGCTTGCAAATGAGAAGAGAGGAACATGGAGACTAATGTTGGCTACTTCCCACTTGTTCTTTAGATGATGCTCATAGACGAATCCGAATTTTCTCTTAATTTTCACATAGCCAAATATCTATCAGCTTCTTGATCAACTCTGCCTCCTTGTCTGAATATCATTTATCTTTGTCATTTTTCCTGGAGTAATTATTATGATTTCTCTCCTCAAAAAAAGCTATTAATGTCAGTCAGAAGCAAAAAAATAATTAAATAGAAACATTTCAAAAAATGTCACAACTGATTATAGTTCTAATTGTGCTTGTTCCCAAATTTAGTACGACACTGCACATTGATGGGTAGAAACAAACCATAGATTATTGTATTTACGACATGCATTGCAGTATAGAATTGCATGCCAAATTCTTATGACAGGCATAAAAGAATTATTCAGAAATACTGCTCTGTTTGATGCCAAATTTAGTGATAATTTATAGCAGCCTGAATTTCCCCACCTGCTGCAAATTCCCTCAGGTCCTTGAGTTTTACTGATTCCCTGGTGGTAGAATTTAAAAAGCATCATTTACCTGTGGGGAAATTATAACTCCTTGGCTGTGTCCTTCCGTATTGGAATTGTTCAGCCCTTTTCAACTCTTAATCATGGCCATAGGGAAACACTTTCCATTATCCCATGTCCTGGAAGGGGGCTGAGCTATCTGGTGTGACAGCTGCCTCTTCCATCTATTTAGGTAAAGGAGGAACACTATGGAAGTGATGCGATGGAAAAACAGAGGCTTTTCTGTGTCTGGCACTGTTAATTTTTAATAATATTTATGATATATAATATATGTAAAATATATAATCTCTATGTATTTTTAAAATGATATATAACAAATGTTTTTTGGCAACAGAATTAGTTAAAAATATAAAGCTGGTTTTCCATGACCTCTGTGACTTGGCTATTTGTTTCCTTATTTATGATGTGGCAATAATTATGGTGATGATATTTTTTTTCCTGTAGTTTACTGATCACCTACTTGATTCAAGTTCTTTGCATAGCATATCAGAGACCCTCGTTGCAATTCTGCAGAGCTGGTAACATTGATCCCATTTTAAGGAGGACAAAATTGAGGCTTGGTAAGATTAGGGCACTTTCCCAAGGTACCATAGCCAATGAAAAAGAGCTAGCACTGATTGAATTAAAACAGTGAACACAGGGAGGTTACCTGATTCATCCCAAATCTCACAGTTGTGTCGTTTCCTACCTTTGGGAGAAGTTGGCTCCTAAAACTCAATATTAATCAACCTAATACTAATCCTTAGTGTTTTATGTGGCTTGGATGATACAATATATGAGGAGTACTGCTTTGGGCCCCAGCCTTCGTCTTCAGTCTGTTTGGGAGTCCCACTCTGATTTTCCTTTGAGGAACCACCTCTATCTTCTTGACTTATTAGTAAATGGTGCCCCATGCTGTCATGGCCAGTGGGTGGGCCTATGATAAAAGATCAGCCAATCAGAATCCCTCTCCTTGGAATTTTAATTCTGCTCCAGGGGCACAAGGAGAATAAAGGGAACGAAGGCATCCCAATTTTGGTAACATGAATAAATGATCTTTAATCTCTGCTATGCCAAGCCCCAGTGCTGCCCTGGTTCCAGGTCTTAATTTTATTCATGTTCATGAACACTTCCATGCTCCTTACCATATGCCAGGTACTATTTTAAAATGCCTTACAGATACTAACAAATGCAATCCTTTACGTGTGCACACTTTTCTGAGGCCTGACTTCAGTTCCCTGAGCTAGCCCTTTTCATCCCTGTAACCCCTGCTAACTCTTTTCCCCCTTATGTTTGCCTAAGCTGGCCTCTGTTGCTGGCAACCAAAGAGTCTTGTGTAAAGGCTAGCTAAATAAACTGGTGATAGCGATGAAATTGCTCCATAGACATTAGTTTCCCTTCCTGCTCTGCCACAATGTAAAGAATCATGAAATATAGACACAGAGAATAGAAAAGAAATAAGATACCAAATTAGGAGAATCCTAGATATGTGGAGTTAGATGAGAATTTACAGATCACCCAAGCAAACCCCACATTTTATGCTGGAGGCTCAGGTGATGGATATGAACTTACTGTGGTGATTATTCTTTCCCAGCAGACACAGTGGGTCTGAATAGGGTGCAAAGTGCAGGCAATTAGTTATATTTGGGGCTTGATCAACTAACTTAGTCTTGAAGTATTTTGGTGAATTCTGTTCACTATGAGGTGGTAGAGGGGGATTTGGTTTAATTAAATAAATGAAATTTTCATTAGAAGGTGCAAGATATAGTGGAGAAAACCTTAGGCTAGACGTTGGCCCTGGCTCTGGCTCTTGGATCATCTCACTAGTTGAATTTAGGCCACTCATTTATTTCCTTTCTCTTCATTTCAGTCCCTTTATCTGCAAAATAAAAGTGTTTGTTGTGATAATCTCTGAGATCTCAACACCCAGTCTCTAATATTCTGATTTTATGAGTTTTATTTCAAGAACTAACAGACACCTTAGAGAAGTAGGGATCGATGTAATTTACCATGGATTTGGCAATTCACACAGCATTTTATATTTTACAAATCTCTCCCATATAAACCTCATTATTCGATACTTATTATGCCTTGTGAGGTTGGGACGAGTGTCATCCTGTCTGGGAAGGAGTTAATAAGAGTTCACTCTGTGCTGAGTGTTGTGTTATCCAAGTAATGCAGGCTTTGGCATTTCTTTCCCTTTGATTTTAACAGTCTACTTGGGATGACCATACACATGTCAAGGGCTATTGCGAGGATACATGAGATGATGAGTCCATTTGGCACAAAGTCTGGCTCATATATTCTACCATTAAATATTTATCATCCTACTCCCTGAACAATAAATTAACAAGGTGATCGCAGTCTATGAAATAATAGACCTAAGTAAAGGTTCAGATTTCTTTTCTTTTAAATATACGGTATCTCAGAAGAAAGAGGTAAGGGGGCCTGGAGAAGAGGCATGTGTAAGGGTCTATGGGAGTGAGCAGAGTGTATGGGTTTTTGTGTTTCATAGGGATGCCCCATTGGAAACACGTGGCACAAAAGAGACTCAGACATATGGTAGACAAGATACATGTCTCAGTGGATGCTGGCCACCTTTGCCCTTGGCAATCCCAGAACTTACATCAGGGACCATGAACAGAGTAGGTATATGTCATGAATGGATGCCTTGCATGGGCCAGCAACATGCGTTTCCCGTCACTAAGGCTGATCTAGCTACACATGCTGCCAAATTCTTGGTCTGCCAGCATCGGAGAGTAATGCTGCATCTAAGATGTGGTACAATTATTACAAAAGGCAACTGGGCCATTTGGTAGCAAGTTGATTATTTAGAACTTATAGGTTATTAAAAGATATTTAATTTTATACCAAGTGAGAAAGTCTTTGGAGTATTTTGAGCAGAAAAGTGTAATAATCGGACATGTTTTACAAAGACTGTAATTTATGGGGAATTATTTTGAATAAAGGAAAACAGTAAAGAAGCTGTTGAAACAATTTTGGTAGACAGACCAAAATGGTAAAAAAAAAAAATGCTCATATTTGGGTTATATTTCGAAGTTAGACTAGAGTATTTGTTAATGGATTAGATCTGGGGTTTGAGAGTAAGAGAGAAGTTGGGATATATCTGATTTTATTTTTGCTTGTCATATAGAAGAATGGAATTTCCATCCACTCAGATAGGGAATGCTAAAGAAGAGGCAGCTCTGGGGGATAAATATAGGAGTTTAGTTTGGGGCATAAGTATGAGATGCCTTCTAGACATTATTGGAGATGTTGAGTGGTCAGTTGGATGCAGTCTGGGTTTCAGGGTAAGGTCTGAACTGAGGATATAATCGTGGGAGACATCGGCATGTAGAAATTATTCCAGTCTATGATATTACATGATATCTTTGGGAGTCATAATTTTTAAAAATACAGTAAGATAAGACCAAGTACTGAGGCTTGGAGTGATCCAATATTTTAAGCTTATGAGATAAGGGGAAACAAAGGTGAATTGGAAAGAGTGGCCAGTGAGGGAGAGGGTTAGCCATGGGAGTGTGGGGTTGGGGAAGCCAAGTGAAGAAAAGATTTTGGAGAGGAATTCTATCCAATATTGTTGATAGGTCAGAGAACATGAGGCATGAACAATTACCTACTTGATTTAGCAAAGTAGTAATTAGTGGTGACATTGACAGGAACAGGCTAGGTAAAGAGAGAACAAAAGCTTGATTGGAGTGGGTTTAAGAAAGTATGAGAGGCAACAGAGTCTTGTTCTAAAGAGGAGTGGGGAAGTGGGGTGTTAACTGGAGATTGCTGTGGTGTCAAGGGGTTTTGTTTTAAGTAAGGAGAGATTACAGCATGGTTTTAGGTAATAGAAATGATTCTATAGAACTGGAAAATATATTGATGAGAGATATATTGATAATTGTTGGAACAATATCCTTGAATAGGGAATATCATGAAAAAAAGTTTTTTTTGTATTTCATTTTTTTCACGTATAAAATTGGAGAAGTTACTCTGTGGTATATTGTATTTTCCAAGGATGGCCACCCAATGTCTCCCATCCCATAAGCTCTTTGCAGTGTGATCTTGTCACATCCATCAATAGATGAAGCGCATCACTATGGATTCTATGCTACTTTGGCCACGTAGGCAGCAGACGTGTCCCTGTGTAAGTTCCCAGTGTAGTCCCTACCTGACCTGGCCCTGGGAATCCTTGTTCTTGGGGAGGTGAGCTCAGAACGCGGCCTCCCTGCTGGGAGAAATTCCAGCAAGTCTCAGCATACCATTCAACAGCCATAGTTTAGCTGCCAGCCAACAGCCACATGGGCTGCCAGCATGGACTAAGAGGACGCCAGCTGCTGTCCGAGTGAAATGGCATGAGCGGCCCCGAGTGAACAAAACTCACCAGATTCCAGAGAGCCCACGGATTCATGAGAAAGATAAAAATACATTTTTTGTTTTAAGTTACTAGGATTTGGGGTGTTTTATACCGTCATAGAAAACCAGAACATAAATTGGTACCAGAAAGAAGAAGTGGGGTGCTGCTATAACAACCATCACAGCCTTCATTGGATTTAGGATTTAAATTAAGGATTTAGGTCCATAGACTAGTGGGGGGGTGGTGGTCTAGAATTATGGAGCAAAGCATTGTAGAAGGCTAGAGAAACATGTTAGATGGAAATGGAAACTTAAGAAAAACTTATGCTAACAGTAGCATGCAAAAAGGAATATGCGAAGAGTAAACTGACTTATTTAGCTAAGGAGATTATTAGGCACAATGGGGGAAGTGCCAAATTCTTCCTTGTAAACACATATTATGAGGTACAGATAGAGATGAGCTAAAAAATGAACTGCTAGACTTTCAAGCCAAATTTATAAGAAATATAAAGGACCCAGGACATGCTGGATTAAAAAATAAAACTGTTTCAAATTTTCCAGATGGCAAAAAATTACCAAAGAAAGAAATGACCACAGGGTACAGATCCTCTCAAGTGTGTGCTTGTAAGACCCTTTGCTAAGATTTCAGCAAAAATACAGAATATTTTCATGGTCTCAAGTAGATAGAGGCTTCTAAGAATGTTAAGGGTTTTTTGTTTGTTTTGTTTTGGTTTCGTTTTTTCCCATAGTGCCCTGACTCTTGAGTCCAAGCCTGAGAGGAAACTGTCTCAAAGGGACTTGCCTGTGTGACTTTTTCTTTCATATACTGGACTTCAATAAATTTCTTTATAAATTTTTTAGTTGTTCTTCTTATTAATTATTATTAATTTATTAGTAGTATTTTACTAGCAAAAGTGCTATCAGCTTGGACAAAAAGAGTCAGAAATAATCCAAAATGGGAAGAAGCTTATGGCCTGCAGGCATTCTGTGGGTAGGCAGCAGATTGCAGGAGCTTCTCAGCTGCAAGCACAGGCCGTTCTTGTGAAGGAAGGAAGGAAGGGAGGGAAGGAGGAAGGGAGGAAGAGTCCGAGAGTGGAGCCAGGGGCCACAGAGATCAGAACACTGACAAGGGCTCAACTGGGCTTCACAATCACCATGGACCAGTAATCACCACACACCTCCAGTTTTTCATCTTCTTAATGCGAACGTCTATAGAGTGGAAAATATTGAGAAGAACTCTGCTCAAGAAGATGATTCAAATAAAGCACTCTGAGGAGGATTGTCCACACCTGGATCTGATTTAGCTGATGCGACCCTGGGCTTTGAGCTGATGCTATGAGGAGATGAGTTGAGGTCCTGGGTTCCTTGGGGGATTGGTAAGTATAATGTGCGTGTGAGCATTATGTGAAATGATGTAGATGATTGTGTTTTCTAAATATGGTCCCATCCTTCATATTCCTCTACAAGACAACCTTGCCAGCCTCCCAGCAAGAGGTGGAATTTATTTCTCCACTCCCTTGATTCTGGGTTAGCCCTATGGTTGCTTTGAGCAATACAATTCAGTGGCAATGCTACTTTGCCAGTTCTAGGCATAGCCATGAATTGCCCCCAGGAGCTTCTGCAGTCTTCCTCTTGGAATGCTCACTCTTGGGGTACACTCTCCCAGAACCCAGAGACAGCCAGTGGTACAGAGCCCCATGAAGAGGCTTGCACAGGTCCTCTGTTCAGTGGCTCCATCTGAGCTCCAGTAACCAACATCAACTGCCGGTCATGAGAGCGGGCCATCTCGGATGACCTTCTGAGGATTCCAGGCCCAGCTCCTGTCTGGCTGCAACCATGTGAGAGAGCCCAAGTGAGAACCACCCAGCTGAGCCCAGGCAACCCACCCACGTGTGAGAAAAAATAATAGACTGTTGTTTAAAGCCAGTAAGTTTCAGGGCAGTTTCTCACGCAACACATAACTGAGCAGCTTCCTCCATTGTGTCATAGTGAGGATTAATGAGCTAAAGAATGCAAAATGCCTAGCACATTTCTTGATACAGAGATGATTATTAAATGCCTGAACTTTTTCACATCTATCTCTTAGTACCTGCTGCTGCTTATGGCTGAGTGAATGATTTCCCAGTCTAAAAAATAAAGCCACAATTTTGGAATAGAGTTCTTTAATTTCTATTTTACATCTAATGCCACATGACTCAGCTATGACATCACTAACTTTTGGTAGGATCCTTTGGTGCTCACTATATATTTGAAATTCTTTGTGTAAATGGCATTCATAGTTAATGCTGTATCCCAAGTTGCATCAAATAATGAGTATGGTTTTTGTATAAACTTTAGTAGAAAATCTCAGAAAAGGAAGGGCATTTTCAACCTTTATGCTTTCTAAGACACTTTCAGCGTGCATGGCGAAGTCATCTCCTAGGGCACAAGAAACACTCAGAGAAAAGTAAATCTACCTTACAAGTGAACAGAAGCTTTTGCTCCTGTGATATATTGAAAACGTGGAAGACTGGACTGAGCTCTTATTTTCTTGTTTTATAAATTTTATAAAGAGTTTATTTATAGAAAGTCTAAGTTAATGGCCATTTAACCCCATATGAGGATTCTTCACAAATCATGAATGGGACTTGCCCTTACTACGTGGCAGCACTACATTTCCAAGCACTTTTCACCCAAAGATCAGAACATTCAGGGCCTAATCGGTTTACCCAGCCATAAATTTTCCAAAGTAGCAAAACCCACGTTCTGAGAAAATATAATCCAGAGAGTAGGATTCCTTTCCATTTGTCCTTATTTCTGGGTCCGTGTTCAAAACAGGTACCCTCATTGCTAGTCCAGCTACATGCTGCAGGCTTGACAAGCTTATTTGGATCAGGTTCTATGAATGAGGCCCCCCAAAACTTCCCCAGCCAAAATCCGTGTCCCTGCTTTCCCCACAATGATGCCTGAATCCCTCCATAACTTAAACCTGTAGGGGAGACCGAAGGCTCTCCTCTAAGTGCAGATCCGGGTTTGGCTGAGCTCTAGCACGCTGAGCCGCAGGGGGGCAGCAGAGGGCCGCGCTCCTCAGCCAGGGCAGCCGGTCCCCCGTCCCGGAACTCACCTTGGTGAGCCCTGTTGGCGTCTGGCTATCTGGCTGGAGGAACTAGTGTTCTGATCCAGTCTGGAAATCCTGGTATTCCTTGCTCTTATCTCCATTTAGTTTATTTTCTAAGCAGTTGATACAGTTTTCCTTGTTCATATGTTGGTTCGTTCATTCATTCATTCATCCATTCATCCATCCATCCAATCAATATGAATTTACCTGCTATGTTCCAGGCACTGTTCCAAGGCCTTTCTCCTGAGGCCCTGACAGTCTCGTGGACCAAGGGAAAAGGGAACATGCAAAAGTTCAGGATACATCTGGGTCCACACCTTGCTTTCCTGTGCATTTCCTTAGCTGCATGACCTTGAGCAAAATTTCCCCTAGATGCTGGAAGCTCCTGGATGCACCCTGGTTCCTCACACCTCACTGCTGTGCCACCTGCTGTTTCCTCTAGTCCAAGTGCAACAAAGGCCACTGTCAAGTTCCTGATGACCTTATGGGGTCAGGATACCACACACCTTCCCGTGGGAGCTCAATGCATGCATTTAACCACCAGGCAATCCCTGAGGGCCCACTGTGTGCCAGGCACTCCCCCAGCCCCTGAAAATAGAGTAGCAATCAAGACAGACAGAGGGCCTGGGGCATTGATAATCAGGTTCTAGCGTGAAGGGGAAAGTAAATGTATAACGTGCCAGATGGTGATATGTGTGGTGGGGAAAGAACAAAGCAAGGCCAGGCAGAAGAGGAGGGAAATCTTATTGTTATTGTTATTCACCGTGACTTTAGAAAGACGTCTAATACTCAACTGCACTCGATAGAGCTATGTACTTCCCTGTTAGCCTAAAATCACAAAGTTAATGTTCAATTTCCCCAAACGGGAGGAGAGTGTGCAGGTTTCTGGGTGAGGTCGGCAGAGACTTTGAGCATGACCTTGAAACCACTGGTAGGAATGTGCTATCTAGAGAGCCAAGTGGAGTGGGGGGGAGGGGTGTGGAGCCTGATCAGAGAGAATGGCAGGTGGGAGGCAAGGAGGTGTGAGGAGGTTCGGGGTGTCCAAGAGTTGCAGGTGGGGGCGGGGATGGGATGAGGCGTGGACGAGTGGACGGAGCCAAGGCTGCCGGGGGACCAAGAGGTGGGTCTCACATTCTTTGGGCTCCCGGTGCCTGCCAGGCCCCGCCCTGGGTGCTCCGCCCACATGAACTCGCTGGCGGCTCATCGTGGCTCTGTGCGGTGGGTATGGCTATCCTCATTTTCAGACAAGTCTGACTTTTCACCTATATATCATAAACTTAAACTTTTGCATCTATAGCACAACAATGCTCATAGCAGCTCTATTCAGAGTAGCCAAAAGGTGGAAGCAACACAAAGGCCCATCGAGAGAGGGGCGGAGAGGCATGTGGTCTAGCCATACAACTGAATATTATCCAAGCCTAGAAGAGGAATGGAGTTCTGATACATGCTGTAACATAGACGGACCCTCAGGACATTATGCCCACCGAAAGAGGCAGACACAAAAAGACAACTATATGGCCCACTTGTCTGAAATATCTAGAATAAACAAATTCATGGAGACAGAAAGTAGATTAAAGGTTACCAGAGACGGGGCGGATGGGGGGCGGTGGTAGTGGTGGAGATTTATTGCTTAAAAAAGGTAAATTAATTGTTTCTGTTTTGTGTGATGGAAAAGTTTTAGTCATGGAAGTCAGTAACGGTAGCACAACATTGTAGAAGTAATGTGCCCTAAACATGGTGAAAATGGCAAATTTATGTATATGTTACCACAATAAAACAAAAGTTAGCATCTACAGACAAAGCCTGCTAAACAGGACGATACATTTGTCTTCTTGGGGATGTATGCAGGTTCACCCAGTCTGCCCAGAGCAACTCAGGATTTCCTGATTGGTATTCTTAGATTGGCATTCTTAGATTGGTATTCTTAGATTGGTATTCTTAGATTGGTATTCCTAGATTGGCATTCTTAGATTGGCATTCTTAGATTGGCATTCTTAGATTGGCATTCTTAGATTGGTATTCTTAGATTGGTATTCTTAGATTGGTATTCTTAGATTGGCATTCTTAGATTGGTATTCTTAGATTGGCATTCTTAGATTGGTATTCTTAGATGCTTCGTTGGGGGCCCCTCGCAGTCCACACCGACCGCCCAGGTACCTTTCACAGCCCCCGCCCAAGCCTGTGCGCTGAGCCTCCAGGCTTTCAATGAAGTCCCTGAGTGCACTACCACCTCGCACCTGATCTTCAAGGCAGCCGCCGATGCCCGGCCTGCAGAGGGAATTTTAAGCATGGAGCACAGTTGGTCTTACTGTGCATGGGACAGAGAGGCCTGTTCCCAGGGAACAACCAGAAGTCAGCCGCTGGATGAAAGGGGCGTGGAAGAGAGCGTCCTGCAACCTGGCTTGGAAACAGAAAATTGCTTGGGAGAAGTTGCATTGAGCTATTGATTTCTTGATCCATTAATTTGCTTATAGTAAGTGTTGTAGGCCCCTGGCACACAGAGACAAAAGGGACACATTTTCTGTCTTCAAGGAGCGCAGCGTCTACCAGGGTGAAACAGATGTGTAAACAGACGATTATGATGTCTGTATGCAAAAGTTAGCATTTATGTAAAAGTTAATTACATGAGCTTGGGAAACTGTGTACCTTGGTTTGCGTAAAGTAAAATGGGGAAATAATAATAGTGGGTCTGGCATAGAGTTATTCTGAATATTAAAGAAGATCATACAAATGAAGTATGTGGCTCGCTTTGTAACACAGTAAGTACTCAAGGAATATCAGCTGCACCAATTATTGTTATTAATAGTGTGTGTTGACACACATTTATGGTAGGAGCATAGAATCATAGAAGAAATTAAGCATAGCAACTCCATGATAATTGTTTGCTCCAAGGATGGAGGGAGGACACTTGCTCTAGGGTGCATCTGCCATAGCTGTTTGTTTAATGAAAAGTTCTGAAGCAAAAGAGACATCATGTAAACATATGTTAATTTAGGATGATGGGTATATATGTATTACTATATATTTATACTTCTGCATGTTTTCTTTTCTACAAAATTAAAAAAAACACACAAAACGAGCAGAATGTTGTCAGTATGAGATACATTATCATGGCAGCCTGGACGAAGTGGAGTTGGGGGTGCTGCAGTCAGGACCGGGCAGGTAGGAAAGGGCCTCGGAGGCCTCCCGCATATGTGTGGAAATTGGGGATTTGGATCCGGAAGAGGAATGTGAAAGGAATCACACCTGGGACATCTACCACATGCCAAGGCCTGTGTTGGATTCTTTCTTGTACCAACTTATTTTTTTATGAGAAACGTAGCAAAGATGCAGAAGCATGCCTAACATAAATGTACCCTTAGCCAGTGCTGTGGCATGAACCATAAAATAAGCCAGTCATTCTCAAATGGGGGCAGTATTGCCCCCAGGGAACAGCTGGCAATGTCTTGAGACATTTTTGTTTTAACAACCGGGGACATCTAGTCGGGAGAGGCCGGGGGTGCTGCTGGTCGTCCTACAGCAAAGGCGGGTCCGGCCCCGAATGTCAACGGCGGTGACACTGAGCAGCCTTGCTGTAAGCCCCACTCAGTCAGGAAACAGGACCCTGAGAACTCTGTAGCCGTCCCCTCTCCTCTTCTTCACCAGAGCCCTTCTGTGGCACCCCTCCACCCACGTCCCTGTCTTCATTGTTACGATACCACACTCTTACTGTGCTTCGTAGTTTTCCCCTCTGAGTATGTATTCCTAGATGTCTGAACTTCATCCAGGACCTCCCAGTAACACATTGTACGGTATTGGACAAGTTCCTCAGGTACAACGTGCCTCATCTGCTCCGTCTATAAAATGGGGATACTGAAAATACTCACTTCCGAGGGCTGAGAGGATGACGAAAGGAGCAGTTAGAAAAGTGGTGAGCACACAGGAGGCGGTTGAGTATCCACTGTTTAGACCAACCCCAGGGGACGTGAAGTCTCTCTGAGCAGCCAGCTAAGGTCTGTAAATTCAGTCTTGGAGAACCACATTTCTGCACTTTCCCAGTCTGAGTTGGCAGCTGCCCAGAACAGCTCTACAACACACACTGCGTGGTGCCAGCCTCACTTCACCCTCCCCTGCTTGTTCTTGGATGGGCGGCTCAACCTTGCCAGCAGCCTTGTTTCTCTCTCTCCAGCGCTGTCAGGGGAGGGTCTAGGAATTCATCAGGACTTTTGGCAGGAAGAGAACAGAAGATGCCAAATAGGGTTTAACTTGGGAAAGCCTCCCCCATTGTGCAAAAGATATTGATTCCATGATACCTTCTGTGTTGCTTTATCAGATATCCTTTTTATTTTTAATTTTTACCTGTTTTTCAAAGTTTACAAAGACAACTGGAACATAGCAGATCCCAAATATTAGGATTTCTTTTCCCTTTCCTGAGGTCACTACTCCCACCTTTGCCTCTTGGCAATGGACCTCATGGGATTTCTCCCAAACCTTCCTGACCATCAATTTCACAAGCTGTGTTGAAAGGGAATGGGGGTGGCAGGGGTGGCCATAGATGCAATTACTCCCCTAGAAAAGCTCAATGTCAGGGAATTTGGTGACCAGCCCTTTCACCCATGGTTTGCCATTCAGAATCTCCCTGAGGTAGTAAAACAGAGGGTAACGCATGCTGTGGTTTGTCACCTGGATTTCTCTGTCCAGGATAGAAGTGCTCAAACTCCCAACTGCTGGAAGTATCCACTTTGTCCTTCCCTGGGAGTCACCCATTAGCTGTCTCTCCCTTTTCTAAAGGCGTCCCATACCCAGGATAGGTGGTTGTGGGTGCACAAAAGCGCCGTGTTTTTGCCTAAATTTGGACAATTCCAAAGGGCCATTGTTGTGCCAGAACTCCAATGGAATTGGTTGTGGTCTTTTAGCACTACATCACAGTTCAACTTCTGATTCCCTCTCTCCCTCAAATGTTGTGCTTTAGAGAACATTCCACAATAAATGTCATGCAGACCCAGTTACTCAGGGAACCAGGGGGAGTGGTCCAAGAAAGCCAACTCGAAAATAGGATTTTGGAATCAAATCACTCTCTAGGGCTGGCAGTGAGGATCCTATCACTGGTGATAAGTGGAGTAGAGATTGTCATAGGAATTCGGTGCACTTGTTACAGATTTCACCCATGGTGAAAGGGATGGGATGAGACTGAAAGGGAATGTACTAGCAGGTGCAATATTTCAGTATTTTAAGAGATTTGGAGGTTGTAGTGATTATAAGGATTTACGAATTGAATAATTAAATGTCTGGAACTCAAGGCAAAAGACAATGAAAAGCAGCTGAGGGTAATTAATCACCAATTTAATGCTAGGTTTGAAAGCCAGATGGTATCCGTGACAACATATACAGATACTTATATCTATACCAAGCCAGAAGGCAGGAAAAGTGAGGAGATCCATGCGTTGATTGTAAGGGTAGCTGTCCTCCAAAGAAGGTTGATTCTCAATTTCAGCAAGTTCTATGTCAAAATCAGGGCCCTATTTAGTAAGGAGAAAGACTCTGAGACTTCGGATGGTGACGTTTGGATCAACATACTAACAGTCTTAAATCCACAGATTTCCATAAACTCCCTGGTCCTGTAGATATGGCCCACCCCACTCTGTTAAACAGCTATTTCTCCTGTCTAGCTTGAAAATAATGTAAAAGCTTCTGCCCTGAAGAAAACATGCATCCCCCATCAGGATATAACTGAACATCCCCTGCTGGAGACTAGACTAATAGTAAGAGTTTACTAAGAGCATAATCCATCCAAGAAAGTGTTCGGTTAGCTAAGGAAGGAAAGACGCTAACCCCACAGGAGCTCTGAGACAGAGCCAACATGTCCTGGCAGGAACTGGGAGAGCCCACAAGGGACTAGATCTATATGTGCAGGCTCAAGGTGGGGAAGAACATAAGGTTTAATAAGTAAGAGCTTGGCACAATGGGTACATTTTCCATAATGCAGAATTCTCATTGACTGCAAGGACCACTGGAGACAGTATGAGCAGATGTCAAACCTACAGCAGCAGAGATCAAAACTAACCACCCCCCACATGGCATCATTTTTGAAGGCACCATCCTTGAAGTCACCAACCAGCCACTTGGTTGTAAGTTGATTACAGAGAAACACTTCCACTTTGGAAGGGTGTGCCAGGTGGGGTCTCTAGCAGATTCAGATAGTTGGGAGTGTCAAATGTAATTGTTGAATAATGCCTGCAAAGAAAATGGTAAAGAGCATAATTGGGCATGGAAAGCCATCAGACGAAGGCAGACTTGACAAAATCTGCCCCAACAGGGAGTTCTGCATCAGTCCCAAGAAGAGTCTTGTGTTGGGCAAAATGGCCAGAACCTTGAACTGCCATCTTTCTTAGTCACTGCTTAACGGCCACCATAAGAAGAGGGTAAATTAAGTTCAAAAGCTGAGGTGGACCCTGATGGATCTAAGGGATAAAGATTAGCTTCTTGTATCTGGCAATGAGTTATTTCTTGACAGGGGTGGAATTGAGTGGCACATCTTCTTGTTTTCTGCAAATAAAAACAATGCATATTCCAAGAGTGGGCTTGCCTTCCATGTTGCAGTGACTTAGACAGCGTTACAATTCAAGGGATCTGGGAAAGAGTATCTGGGATACTGCATAGCATTGCCTCAAACATTTGACCCACTTCATGGCAAGGAAATTAAACAGTGGGTACATAACTTGTCTGTCAGATCCATCAGTCCTATCAAATATCGCACTAAGATGGAGTTGTAAACACAACTGAGGCACCACCTTGGAGGTGATTCCCTGTGAAAACAGGGCACCATTCATCCTAAATCAAAGATCTTCATATTGAATTGTGTCCCCAGTGTGAAGCGTGCATGACTCAATGAACCAAAGGTCGAACGTAGGAATGGCCCTATTTATCATCAATCCTAGCTTGAGGACTTTGGTATTCCTGTCCCTACAACTCTGCGGGCTTAGAGATCCTAATTTACAGACAGGGAAGGCTTCCAGTAGTAGACTCAGCAAGAGTCCTATTAATCTCTAAGTTACAGCACCACCCATCTGCCAAGAAGCCAGCAGGCAAGGAAAGGTGCTTCCATCCTGTTTGGGCTCTGATGCTGATGGTCAGGACGAGGTGGAGCTGTCTTTAAACGGCGGCAGGATGTCAGTGCTCACCTTCCTAACTGGACCTCCTCCCATGATCTGGGAAGGGCAGGTGACTATGGGCTCTGGCACCTGAGGTTATGGGTCATAACACAGGCCACCCGCACATACCAGCAAAGGGTAGCCAAGTCTGAGAGAAATCTAGAATGGGTCTGAGAGGAGAGCTGATGGGTATTCATTGTGACATTGAGACTTACTGCAGTCATGGGGCTATAGTGTATCCTGCTAAGCTTCCTCTTCTATCGGTCTTCAAGACCAATCAGTTCTGGAAGGGGCTATTCTAGATGGAGTGCACTTATGATACGAGGTAAGTCTGAGCAGCACAAGGGGTGGACTGTAGTGGATGCTACGTGAAGCTGCATCTGTCTCTCCTTCAGGACTGAGGCTCTCATCCCCCTGGAGCACTGGATGCAACAGCTTACAACTGAGTCAATCCCTGCAAATTGTCCTCCACTGAAGGGTGCTGCCTCCTGAAGGCTACCACATCTTCAGGGACAGCTTGCACCCAGTTAGTGATCAGTGCAGCAGAATAAGTCCTGCCCACTTTTCTCAACTTGAAACAGCTTTGCAGAGCCACCACATCTCCAGAGTTCACCATGGAATCCACTGAGTTCTTTTCATGGCCAAATCTTAGTTCAGCTTCTCTCTCTGCCCGACCCTGCTGCCTTTGCTCCTGGAGGTGTTGATCCTTAGAACACTTCCCGATCTACCTTCTGCACACGAATATCCATCTCAGAGAATATGGCTTAGAAGCATGGTTAAGCATGTAGGCTCTGGACACAGCCTGCCTGGGTTCAAGTTCAGCTTGGACACTATCTACATGTTACTTAACCTCTCGATGCCTCATGTTCCTTATCTGCTAAGTGGAGCTGAGAAGCCTACCTTGCTAGGTTGTTATAAGAATTAAATGAGATTTAAATTAAGAGGTTAGAACATTTTCTGCTACCCATAAGCACTATGGAACTGATCTATTATTATTACTATTATTAGTTGCAGTAGTAATTGTAGTATCAGTTATCACTTTTATCATGGCTGAGGAGGATATTAAGGATGGGGCTTATGCAGTGAGACTGGGTTTAATTACAGATTCTGGCACTTATGAGCTTGTTGACTTTGACTTTATCTAGCCTCACTGTGTCTCAGTTGCCTCCCCTATAAAATGGAGATAATAACAGTGCTGATGGAATAAACTTGTTACTGTGACCATTCATTCACTTCTTCTGGGAAAAACTACTCAGTAATTGCCTAACACACCGAGTCTTCAGTGAATGCTAGTCGTGGTGAGAGGAATAGCAGTAGCTGGCTTACAGGGAGCAGCAGCTAGCTGTCAGACGGTGTGCTGAGTGCTTCATGGTTTATATCTCACTTAATCCTCATAGCCTTATTTGGCAGAGAGTTTGTCACCATGTTTCTAAGTTCCCGTAGATGAGATTCAAACCCAGATGCTCTTAAGCCAGAGGCACATTATGTGCTATATTATGCTCCTGCTAGGAAGTCTTTTTGGACAAACCTCTCCTCCCTCCTGCCCACTGGACTTACTGGGTTAGGTTTTTTCCTGTCTGCCTGCTACTTCCTAACCCCACATGCTGCCCACATCACAGAGCTTCTCCCTCTTAATTTTCATGGTGTCTGTACCTGGCTGACCCTTGGAGGGCAAGAGCTGTCATATTTACCACTGGACTTCCAGTTCTTAGTCAAGGACCTGGCAGAGAGTGAGCATTCCACTTACGAATAATTCAGTGGATTTCTATCCCGTCACCCAAATCCAAACCTAAGTCATATTTTCTGTGCACTTGTGGTTTCTCTTTAGAGCACCTCGTTGAGCCATCTTTTGTTCAGAGTGTCACAGGTGGCAACATCCTTCCAATATTAAGATTTCTCACACTAGAATCACTATCAAACCCCTCCCACAACCAACACCTAGCACAGAATCACAGAAGCTTGTCCTTTGAACTCTGGAGACACACTTTCTCCAATACACCATAAGAAGGGTTGCCATAGCAACCACCAGCCCTTCAAAGGTGGCAGAACATCTCCCTCCTACCTCTGACTTTCTCCCTCTCTGTGTGCCATTCAGGTGACACCCGGCAGTTGGAATGGGCCTCAGGCTGCCTTACCAAATGTAGCACAGCTGGCAGGAGCAGGTGCACCTATTAAATAAATTACTCAAGCTACATAGAGGCTGATGCATAATCTCCTTGCAACTCCAGAGAGAGGCCTGCTTTCATCAGCTGTACCATCCTTGTGAAATCCCAAGCTCAGTCAAAGGGCTCATTGTCCAGGGAAAGATGAAGGCGCAATACTCCATAAATACATAACTATTAGTCCATGGAACAAATACATATGTACATACATACATATTTAGTAGGATGCTTTTCTTTACTAATTGATTACTTCCTCTAGGGTACATTTTATACCTGACCCATCTTTACATGTGCCTTAGGGCTTAGAATACATACGAGCTGTTTAAGGACAGCCTAAGGGACAACCAAGCCCATGGTTCAGGCACAAATGCTGACATCAGATTGCCTGACTTGAACTCTGTCTCCTCCATTTACTAGCTGTGTGACTCCGGGCAACTGTCTGAACTTTCCTGCCCTTTAGTTTCTTCATCTGTTAAGCTTGGATAATCATAGTAATTCAATTCATAGGGCAGTTGCAAGGATTAGTTAACATTAGCACATTACCTGGCACCCAGTGCATGCTGAGAAAGAGTCACTTAAATGAGTAAGGGCTGCATGTGACTTGAGTCTCTTCACATATCAAAACCTGAGTTTCTATTTCATCCTTAAGTTTAACTGAGTTCAACTTCGTCTTGTCTCTGGAAACTCCCTCAATAGTCTCCTTTTCCTCAAAGCACAGCCCTCAGCTTACAGGACTGTTTATCTATTTTCACTGCTAGACTGAGAGTTTCCCACAGGTGGGGATCTTGTCAATCATGGTTTCTTCAGCACATAGTGTGTTGGTGAAACTCGACTAAGGAGTGAACAGAGGAATGGATTGAGAAACAGGACGCTGGAGAGTTTTGCCACAACAGGGCCTCTCTGAGTGGGCGACTTCTAGGCCCTGTTCATTGGCCAGAGCAGGAGGTCCTGCCAGCTCCTCTCCCTCCCCTAAGTTCTCTTTTCACACATAGACCACTATTCAGAATTGAGTGGGTTCATTAATCCAAAAGCATCAACTGGGGATGTCATTGAATTAAAAGAAAGTTTAGTAAAATTAAGATATTAACATAAAAAAATTATATACACCAGCAATAATCATATGGAAAGTGTTATTAGAACATCTCATTGCCAATAACCACAAAGAAATAAACATCTAGGAATAAAAATAATGAGAAATATATAAGATGAAAATTGAGAATGTTTTAAAACAATAAAAGGGTAGACATAGAAAGTTCTGGAAAAAACAAACAGGGAAGTTATTTACAAAATAGAAAAATCCAGTTTTGTTCTGAGGCAAATTATCCCCAGACCTAATTATAGAGTCAATGTAATTTCAATTAAAATCCCAATAAAATTTTAGTCTTAAATAATTTGAGTTCAAGGTATTCAAAATACTTATAGTTAATTAAAATAGGATTATATTAACTCATGAATAGACAGTCAAAGAAAAAGAGGTCCCTTTATATATTGGAATATAATTAAATATATGTAATATATTATATGGCATGTGTAACATATAAAACACATATCACTTTAGAAAAAAAGTGGCAGAAAATTCAATAGAGGTAGAAAGTTTGACTATTTGGAAATGAAACCTTATATTTCTACCTCAAACAGACTGCAAAAGTAAATCCCAGAGAGGTTAGAGCCAAACTTCAAAAGTAAACAATAAGCATCTTATTAGAAAATGTAGGTGTATATTTTCTAATATATTAAAGTCATAAGTCTTTCCACGTAAGCCATGAAATATATGTATCAATCTAAAAATGCAGGTCAATTTGACAACACAAAAATTTTTAAAAATCAGAACTTTTCTGTGGCAAAAGATTCCATAAATAAAGTTAAAGCACATTGACACATAATTTTCTAACATACATTTTTATCAAAGTAAACAATGGTGGTAATATGCAGAACTCCCCCAAATAAATAAAATGAGAAACAGTCCAGTAGACGGGTGGAGGGTGTGAGCAGAGAAGTATGGATGGGGCTGATAAACACTTAAAACCCACCCAGCCTCACTAGGGATCAGAAATCTGCAAAGTAAAGCAACAGCAGTCATTGTCACTTTCCCGTATCCTAAGATTGAGAATGTAAGGTAAAGATCCCTCTGGAATTCCTGCTGGAGGGAGGATAATTCGTTAATACCTATTTTTAATGTATTTCCCCCTAATCCTGAAATCCCACATCCAGGAATACAATATTACTGCATTATTTATGATACCAAACACCAAAGACCCCAAAACAGAATGGCTTAAAATAGCACCTGATTATTGCTTATGAATCTCTGGACAGCCCGTGCAGTGCGTGTGGTCTGGGCTGGCTCCCTCGTGTGCCTGTGGTGTGTGGGTTAGTGCGTCTCCGATAATCCTGGCTGGACTGTACACTGTCCTGGGACGTGGCCAGCTCTCAGCTCGTCCAGGATAGCACTGGTTACCTGCCTCATCTCTCCACGGCTCTCCAGCAAGCTCCCTAGGCTTGTTCCCAGGGCCAGGCCAAGGTCCAAAACAGAGGGAGTAGATGTGGTCATGCACTTTCTCAAGCCCTGCTGCCTTCAAGTTTGCTTCAGTTCCCATGGAGAAATCCAGGGCAATATCAAAAATCCTAGCCCAAGGGGGTCAACAATGCAAAGCTATCCAAGCAATCAGTCTACCACAAAACGACTTCTAGCAGAATTGTACCATGGTCGGAGAATGTTGGATAATACCAGTTATTTGAAATTTGTTGGATTTTGCTTTATGGCCTAGACTATGGTGAGATTTTGTTTTGTTGTGCTTGGGTGTATTTTTTGTTTGCTTGGTTTTTATGTTCCATGTGTACTTGGAAAGGATGTGTGCTCTCAAACGTCCGTTAAATGGTACTTCTTCAATTACATGATTCAAATTCCATCTATCTTCATTCAGTTTTTATTTGTTTGACATAGTAAATAATTGAGGAGTAGATGTTGAAATTTACCACTATGATGGCGGTTTCTCAATTTTGTCAATTTCTAGTCTCTATATTATATATGTTGAGGTTAATTTATTAGGAGCTTACAGGTATAGGATTTTCTCTTATTTTAACCTTATGTATTCATAACAGTTATTTTGGTCTTAAAGTCTAATTTATATGACATTGGATTTAGTTTGTTTATTATTTGTCTGGTATATCATTTTCCATATTTTTACATTCAGTGTTTATGGATTATATGTCTTGAAAAGAGAGCTTCACTGGGATTTTTTTTATCCCATCTAAAAATCTTTTAAATAAATAATTTTGTCTATTTATAATATTTAGAAAATTTGCATTTTTATCCATTTTCACTGTATTTATATTTTGTCCAAAGTTTTGTTAAAATTCATCCACCCCCTCACCTTTACTAGCCTTTTTTTGGACTGACCACTTATGGTTTATTAATTTTATCATTTTATTTTTTTCTACTGATTTTAAACTTATACACTCCATTTATGTTCTTTCAAATGTTCCCATTGGATTTTTAACTGCAAAATTAGTCATATGCATTCTTCAAGCAAGAAGAAATTTTATTTCCCCCCTGATTTTTACACATTTTGACAGTTGTTTAAATTTTAGTTTTGATTTATTTTGTAAACTATAAATTTGACACCATTATTATTTTATTCAGACAATGTCTTTTTATATTTACTCATGTTTACAAACTTATTTGCTGTTATTTTTATCTTCCTTGCTTGTTTCTCATATCTTCCTTCTGGGTTTTCTCCAAAAACAAATATGAGAAATCACTTTAGCATTGCTCTATTAATGATAGTCTTTCGTTTGCTTGTTTGTTTCCTTGCACATGTCCTTATTCTTGAGATAGTTTGTGGAGTTCCCAATTCTATGTGGATATCTATTTTCTCTTAGAACTTTGAGCTCTCACTTCATGGCTTCTGGCTGTTGAAGGCTGTCTCTGCTGCTGCTGCTTCCTCCTCCTCTGTCTCTTTCTCTTCCTCTTCACCTTCTTGCTCTAGAGAAGTCCCTGGTAAGCTAATTACCATTCTTTTGTATACAATCTCTCTCTTCTCTTTGTTTTTAGTATTCTACTATTTCATGTCAAGGTGTCCAGGTTTGTTTAATTATTCTACCTGGCTGCCTGTGTTTCCCATATTTCTGTATTCATCTCTTTCAGGGGTCTAGAAAATTATCAGCAATTCTAACTTTAAATATTACATGTTCTCAGTGCTCTCTTTTCTACTTCTAGGATGCCAATTGGATGTAAACATATATTATATATTCATATTCTCTCTTCAGTGACTCTGAAGCCTCTTATATTTTACATATCCTCATATCATTATTAGGCATTCTGGAGAATGTATACAGATCTATAATGCATACACTAATTCTATCCTCTACGGTGTCTACCTGCCCTTTAGCCTCCTCCCTCTGCTGGGCTGTAGCCACCTGCTAGCTGGGCAACCTAGAAAAGCTAAAGGCTGTATTTTTAAAATTCTATTGAAACTAGGGTCATAAATGTTCTTGCATGAAATTTGAAATGTGGAATAGTGGTGGGGACTGGGTTTTTGCCACTAGCTAGTAGGATTGTGAAAATGTGAAGATACCTTATGACATTCCACTGTCTCTACACCTTCCTGGGTGCTGACAATCAATGTCAACAGTGGTAGTGATGGATGTTACTTCTTGATCCATTGACCTAATCCTTGCATTGGAGTTTGTGGTGTCCACTCCCTGGCTTTCTGAAGGAGAGTAGTGTCTGTGGTTGTGATAGTGAAGATAGTTTCTTGCTTCTAGAATAGCTCTAATGACAGCCTCAGTGGCCATGTTCTGGGTGGTTTGGGGAGACATTTTAGGCAACACAAAGAATTGAAAAGAAACGAATTCCCTTGATTAAATCTTTTTCTTTATGTACCTAGAGTGGTGTTTTCTGTTTCATGCACGTGATCCTGGTTGATATGTTACTGGTTGTGTTTTTAATTTAGAAAAAAGTTGTATTTGGAAAAGTTCCATTCATTTTTTAATCAGAAACTAGAATACATGTTACCCGGGGCTGGGGGGAGGGGAGGGAATGGGGAGTTAATGCTTAATTGCTACAGAATTTCTATTTGGGAGATGGAAATCTTTGGTAATGGATGGTGGTGATGGTGGCACAATATTGTGAACGGAATTAACAACACTGTGTTATATAGAGTCAAATGTGGTTAAATGGGGAGATTTTAGGTTATATATATGTTAATAGAATAAACATTTAAAAAGCCCAACAATGTAGAACTGAGGACTGTACAACATAGAGAACCCTAATGTATACCATGGGCCATAGTTAATGGCGCACATGTAGTATTATTCTTTCATCATCTGTAACAACGGGGCCGCACTAATGCAAGTGTCAATAATGGGGGGTGCATATGGGAACTCTGTATTGTCTGCATGATTTTTTTTGTAAGCCTAAAATTTCTCTAGTTAAAAACAATTGTTTCAAAAAATCTCCTTTGTTGTTTTGGATAGTAACTTCTTTCTTGTAATTTTTCATACCATCCTTTATTTCTTTAAATATTTCACAACAGGTTATTTTATATTCTGTCTCTATCATTTCAAATATCAGAAAACATTGTGGGGGTCTTAAATTGCTTGTTCTAT
The DNA here is from genome assembly GCA_026826555.1 of Tolypeutes matacus. Lineage (NCBI taxonomy): Eukaryota > Metazoa > Chordata > Mammalia > Cingulata > Chlamyphoridae > Tolypeutes > Tolypeutes matacus. The sequence continues at coordinate 26,892,540 of JAKSZT010054489.1, read as the reverse complement.
CTGCTGACCATTTTCTTATGCATTTGGTGATTTTTTGTTTGTAAAATCATGTGTTTAATCTTTGGGAATCCTGAGGGCCCATATTTCAAATATTTTCCCCCTAAGAGGATTTGCATTTGTGGACCATTTCTAAGAGTACTTTCATATTGCTCAAGTGTCCTTGCTCAATGCTAGGGTCAGCATATCAACTCCCCTTTCTTACTGCAGGCTCCAGACCGAATCCTTTCAAGTTTCTGTATGTTTCCAATTCCCGGAGAGCTAGCCTCTGATGAAATCTTGGGTTAGAGTACTTGGTGAATCACTGGATGCCTTTTCTCCTGTTTGTGGTGTCTGGTTCAAAGCTGCAGGAGGACTCTTAGCTACTGCTTCCTTTCTTTCCCACGGTCCACGTTTGCCTTTGGATGGCCCACACCCTTGACTGGAAGTCTCATTACATAAGGCATCAATAATGGGGGGTTTCCTGTCTTTTCAGGAGACCACCCATAACGGTAACCCTCACGATTCCAGTGTGGAAGATTTGCGATGTGTCCTTCAGAGTCCACTCACCTTACAACAGAGTGCAACACACTTTTGTAAGGTTGTGTGACATCTGTTCACGTACTATTTACTTATGATTTGACAAATATTTGTTGAGTCACATGTTGCCCCCAATTTCTCTTTGAATATGAAGCAAATTATATTTATTTGGAAATTATCTTTGACTGTTAAAGCTTATAATGTGATGTTAGCTTATGATACACAATGTTTTCTTGTCTAATTGTGTTTCCTTTCTATGTCAGTGAGTTGGAGAGGGTGTGGTTGGGAATATAATGCTGTGCTTATAATGTGTTAATGAAAGGCCTGGCAGCTGTTGAAACTGCCCCAGAAAGAAGCATATAATATGAAAGGAAAAAATGCCAGGGAGAAAGATAGGAGGAGGGAAAGGGTAATGAGAAAGTTTTCCTGTTCTTTATACGAACAGAACTCTAAATATAAACAGGGAAGTTTACCTGTTTCGCAAAATGCATTTGAGTGAATTTTATGGAACAGGCATGTTAGATAAATGCACACATGCTGTTATTCATGAGACGACTAGATGTAGAATATCTTCTATAATGTCCATATATGTAGAACAATGGATAGAACACATAATGCTTCCCTCACTTTAGAAATTCAGGATTCCCAGGAAGAATTGATGGGTTCCTATTGACCCCTAGTAAAATTCTCTACATCAGGTAGCTTTACCAGTAGGTTCCAGGTTGTGGTCCTTGGTTTTGAAGTCAGGAAGTGCCATAATGGTGGTCAGCTGGGTTCAGGTTGACATCAAAGTGCTGCATGCTGATAGGCTGCTTCAATTAAAATAGAAATCTATATTTCATTTGTTACAAATCTAATTCCAAGCCAGATAAACCTAGAGTCCTCTCTCACTGAAAATTCTGAGTTTCCATGTAGTCAAATTTTGGTTTTCTCCCATTGATTCCTACCCTGAATCTCTTACCTTAGAGGTAGGGTTTCCTAGCTCATAAGCCGTAAATATCAGGGTTGTAAGCAATTAAAGCTGCTTTCAATTGCCAGCTTATGATGTGTGAAGGGCAAGTCTAGATTTGGAAAATAAAACTACATCTCCTAGGGTCACCTGGAATGGAAGGTGCTTCCTCCTCCTGGCAGTGAACTTGTATTTTCTCTTCTAGTGGAAATCTAGTAGATTAGTGAATTGGTGTCTAAGGGTATAGATGCAAAAGCAGCTGCATAATTTTACAACCTCCTGATACTATGCCCTAAACATAAGTCCCTTACCTTTTCCATTTGAGACAGTCCATTATATTTGCTCTATTCATGTAATTTTCATTTGTTAGAACAAGGTACAGCTGGTTTTGGGAAAAATGTTTTGAGAAAGGAGCTTGACTATAAATGCATTTGCGTCACAATAATTGATTTGAACAAACTCCAAAATTATGCTTAATAACTTTTCAATCCCAATTAGGCCCAAATAAATGGCTTCCATTTATAGCAGAACCAATCTGATTAGGTTTCTTGTTTGGTGTGCTACAAGCATGCAAAATACCCACCCTGTGGGGCACCTAGCAAAATCCAAAACTTCATTTATTTAACCACGATTGCATATTTATAAATTGCAACAGACTTTCCTAATTAATTTTGCATCGTGCTAATGATTTTGCTTTGTAACAACTGGTTATATTAGGAGGAATCACAGCCAGATCTGGAGCCATTTGCAGAAACTGTTAGTTTGGAGAGAAATGAACAGAAACAAGAAGGAAAGCAACTTTCAGGGACATGGCTCCTGAGAATTAATTACCGATTTTACCAAATGTTTATTGAAGCAATCCAACCAATAACCATCACTTAGTAAGACCCTACTATTTTAGCCATTTTACAGCTAAATTCACTTGCAACTGAAATGTTTTCTGCTGAAAGAGAATATTAGCGCAATGTCTATGGCAAGGCTGGATGTGAAAGATTGTCAAGTGGGTCCAAATCTTGAGAAAAAAGGGATATGGACAGATGATCAGGCAAATATCAGGTGTCATAGAAAGGACACTGGGCCAAGAGGGTGGAGACCTGGCTCCTAACCCTCTTCTGCTTACCAAGCATAATTCTAAGTTGGCAATCCAGAGATTCTACCATACGTCCAAGAAAAATGGGTGGGGGGAGGGAAAGATGGGAGGAGAGATGTGAATGGGAAGATAGAGGATGTTCAGAGTGTTCTACTAGTTCTATTAGAATGGAATCAAAGCTGTATGTCAGAAAAGAGGCTTCAAGAAACTCCCGGAAACTTTCGGTTCATGCTTTTAGTTAGATTCCATTAAGGAGGTAAATAAGTGGCATTAAAAGGTTTTCTGAAGAAAACCTCCAAGGGTCTTCATGTGTCCTTAGCTAAGGCAATGCAGGGGCTGGACTATGACTCCTTGCAGTTAATGTAGGGTCTTCTAATCCATATCAATTGTGTTGTTTTGTTGCTCTAGAAAAAACATGGAATAGATCTCCAAAGAGAAAGCATTTTGGCTTAAGTATTTTAGGCTCAGGTTGTGTTTTCAGAAGCTCCTATAACCAAAGTCTACCACATGGGAAAAGTCTTGGAAATCAGAAATTGTGCACTGTTTTTCAAGAGGGTGCTTCAGAGTAGAATTTGACTGAGGATTTAGATTCAGTAAATCAGGCTAGAGGATGTGTAGAATTGGGATACATGTCCCAATCCATGTATTTTTATAGACCCAATCTGCTAAAGAGGACTTTAAATTGAGGCTTTGGGTGAAGCATGGAACAGAAAAACAAACAAAGAGACAAACTTCAAGTTGAATTTGGTGAGTGTGACAGTTTGAATTTGGTGAATCCCAGAATAGATTGTTTTTGAACTAATCCGTTCCTGTGAGTGTGAGACCCTTTGATTGCATTAGATTAGGTTAAGGAAACTTGATTAGCTCACTTTTGATTGGTGTGACTCAGAGGCTGGGTCTCTGCCCTCTTGCTGAGTCTTATATAAACTGAGAACACACAGAGAGAGACAGAGTAAGACAGCTGCCATTTTGACCCTGCCATGTGAAAGAGGATTTGTGAAGAAGAGTGCACTGGTGGGGCTAAATGTGAAACAGCCATTGGTAAATGCTCTTTACCTTGACTTGACATGAAGCAGATTGGTCACCCTGCTTGAGAAGCACAGGAGATTCAGATGCTTAAAAGCTTAAATCAGCGCCCAACTTGACTCCAGGTGAAGAGGCTGGCTCTTTAACTATCAAATTAGCAGATGCATCTAGTCACAGGGTTCATTTCCCTCTCTGAGATGTGTGTTTTAATCATTATATTCCTTCTCTCATTAAATGCGTTTTCTCTGAATCCAATTTCACCTGGACAGATCAATCCATTTCACATGACATCAACTGTTTGTAATTACCTCCTGGTGATTTCTAGAATGACTGAGGGCAAGCTTGCTCATTCATTCATTCATCCGTCCATCCATTCATTCATTCATTTAAATTGATTTTTACTGCTTCATATGGTTTTACCCTGGTCAGCACATCCTCCGTCCTTAGAGGGACTATAAATCAATTGGGGGCCATGTTGATGGCATCCAGAAAAGTTACAACAGACATATTAGCACTGGGTATCAAGGGAGTGGGACTAGGGGAGGGGGAGCAGGGACAGGGTAATTAGTTAGACATTTCCTGGGATCCCTTATGTCACTGCTATTCCTTGACTCACAGTTGACATGGCACCTCTCTCTCATAAGCTATATTACATTTCAGTTTGAGTTTTCAAGCTTTTAATGTCCATTTTGAACACACACCAATAGCATGTGATATACATCTTAAGGAGTTGGGGGGATTGCAGATATTTTAACTTCCTTTGGTAGACGAGCAACTGAAGACTCAGAGAGGTTAAGGAATCTAGTAATGGTTGCCAGGCTATGCTGTCATCTAAAATTATTAAAATATTTATATTTAACTCTATCTAACTATTCTGGAGCAGCGTTTTAGTTGAGTACACAACTTCCACCAGGATATTTCCAGGGCCAGTATTATCCGAGCTCCTTTCTTCACTAAAAGTTTCCTTCACCTTCTTGCTCCAACTGTAATTCGACTCCTCAGAAGTCAAATTCTTTGCTGTAGCCTCCCAACAGGAGCCTGTTAATCTCTTTTATATTCCTCATGCATCACAGCTCCGGGTGTTGTGTGTGCCCTCTTTCCTTGCCATTGCTGCTTCCAAAGCATTTCTCTCCCCTCACCCACCCCAGCCCCCTGAAAAAACACTCCTTAGAAGAGATAATAGCGGTACCCACCTCATGAAGTAAGTTATTCAATTAGTTGTGATTTAAATGCTTGCCAGGGCTCGCCACAATGTTAGCTAGTATTAGTAATATTTGAATTATTATTATTAAATATATATTTTTAAAGTAGTGCAATTATAAGTCTGGTCATGTCAAAAGAGCCAGAACCCTTTTCTGAAAATAAACGAAACAATTGTTTAAATATCAAACATTTGGAGCAATTCTTATTCAGGGAAGCCAGTTTTATATTCATGACAAGCATTTTCAATTTTAATATGTTTTCTTACATGAGATGCAGATTGTAATTTAATGGCAGACTGTTTAATTATGCCTTCATTTGTATAAATTGTAATGTTGCTGCTGAATAAATGAAATAAAAATCTCTTTAATTTCCTTCTCAATATTTAATTTAAATCAATGATAAACAGCGACCGTCTCTTTGAAACAATGTTAATTAATATTTGGAAGACTAAATTTGTTTTTGGATGTATGGTATGTGTGGCATGTTGGTAACATAATTGAACTGGAAATAAGATTGATAGCGTTAACCTCTAAAGAGAGGAAAAATTCTATTCCTTTCTACTGGATGCATTTCTACCGTGAGAAAAATGTACAATATGGGCTTTTATTTTCAAAGTGCTCATATCATTTTTATCTGATATACAGCTCAGGATTTAGTTTTGGAAATAATGTATACACATGCCAGCTAATTATTTACCCAATTATTTAAAGGATCAAAACATTATTTTCTCTGAATTTGATCGGGCCCACGTGTACATCCTTTTAAAGAGTTACTGGGAAGGGGAGGGAGCACAATTATACTGCTAAGGCTTTATACACCAGACACTGTACCCAGTGCCAGGGAGATAAAGATGAATAAAACTAGGTGGCGGCTCTCAGGACTTCATAAGCTAATGCAAAGGGGTGGACACTTAGTCTTAATTCTTACAAAATGATACGTGCCTTCATAGAGAAGAATACAGTGTTACGGGCAGGGGGAGAAGCATTGTCGGCGTTAAATCATTAGCGTCATCACGGCCATCACCTTCGCTGCTAATACTCACTGAGTATCGAGTCTCCACTGCATGATGCACAAGGTTCTAGGTGATTTATATGAACTCGTCTACTGCTTGTAACACCCAGATGTGGAAACCAAGGCCCGGAGACGATCTATAGTTTGCTCGAGAAGGCAGAAGGAGTAAGAACCAGATAGAGGCAAAGAATCCCGATCACCTGGCCTCAAAGTCAAATGATTAATTCTCCCTTGATACTGGAAACGGCACAAAATCTGTTCACAGAGAGTGTCAGGGCACCGTAGGCCACTGGGTGTGAAATGAGTGTAGAGTCCAGGAGCCTGCACTGAGGCCCATACTGCCAAAGGCAACTGCTCAGACCGAAACACAGCTCAGAGGCCGTAACTGCTAGCGTGGTCAGAAATGACCAGCACAAGGGGCAGGGCCGTGAGGGAATCTAGTGCGAGCCCAGCAGCAAGGCCACATGGGCATGGGAGAATGCTGCATGTTGAGAGTGACCTCACTGCTACGTCAAGGATGGAGAAAACAGGGTCCCATTTAGGGGAGGAGAGTGGGCACATTGCCAGTCCCTGAGAAGGGTTTTGGTCTGAAAGAAGCAGTTAGCAGGGAAATGGGTCAGGCCCCATTGAGGGGATCAGAGCAAGCTGAGGCCATGAGGCAGAATATGCCAGCGAGGGAGATGGAAGAGGCATTGGGCGAGTGTTCAAGGCTCATCCAGGGCATCTAATACAGGTCTTGTCAGTGGAGGAGCCTTACGGGGCAGCTGTGTAACCCAGAAGCAGTGGCTGAGTCAATCCATCAGGGTCAGAGAATGTGAGTGATTTCAGAGCTGATGATTTCCCCATCAAGACCATCTTAGAAGTGGGGCCAGGCTCTAGCCCATAACTGAATGCAAGTCTCTGTCTCTCTGGTGATTTCAGTACCAAAAAATGGCATGGCCACGCGGGGAGGACAGCTCCACCATGCTGTCCTGGTGACCTCGCACATATCCACGCAGGTCACGCAGGTGACAGCTGGAACCACAGCTAATATGAGTCTTGGGAGAACATGTTGTGGTCCTGCCAGAACAGGAAAGGATGAGAGACTTGTAAGGAGCTACTACAAGCCCATCTGCACTCACCTCCCCATCTGTCTTCTGAGGCTGTCATGAGACATTCTCATCACCTCCTGATGAGGGATGGGCTTTCAGCCCTGCTGTCTTCAGAATGGAGCTGCGGAAGATAAAACCGCTCAGCTGCAGTTGGGAGCTGGTTCCTTAGCAATGGGGTATCCCACAACTCGGGTGAAGTCATCTGGCCCCTTTGGTTTCAGTGTTGTCCTCTTGCTGTGTGGGACAAGGACCATGGAGATCTGACATCTTCGCTTCCTTTCACTATGTGAGTAATTAACTGTCTCAGTGGAAAAGTGACCAGTTGTATTTTTACTAGTTGACGCATCAAGGTCTGGGCTTGCCTTGCCTTGTCTTGTGTGTGTGCTTGACAAGAATCCATCTAGAAATTCAAACCCAAACTTATGAGCTGAACAGCCCCTTCTCCTACTCTCTAGCATCCTGTTTCAAACAATCACCGATCCTTCCAGTTCTCTCACTTTTTCACCTCCTGAATTGGCCCCCTGCACTCCGTCCCCACTGCTCTCTCAATCCCTCCGTCATTTTCTGGCTGAGTTTCTGCTACTGCTTCCTAACTTTCCTGTCATGTCTTACCTGATTCTCATACATCCTGCACACTGTTGCTAGATTGATCTCGCAGAATTTCAAAAAACATCATTACATGCTGAGTTTAAAGCCTTACTTAAATGACTTCCCATTGCCTATAGAATAAAGCCAAATTACTTACAGCACAAGTCCTAGATGTTAGCTAGTGTCTGCACACACAGCTCCACAGCATCTCCCCCTCCCCTGCACAGTAGACCCTGATCAGGGTCTGAGGGTCCACTGGCCCACAGACATATTTATTTGGTCCATGCAGAGTCAGCCTTCATAGCCATTTATTTTGTTGTACACTATTTTCTTTGCAGCATTTTGTATCCCCACAGAGTGATGACGATTGTATCTCCTTTACAAGGTTTTGTAAGTACTAAATATGATGATGTGCTTGACACACAGAAGACACTAAAAAAAAAAAAAATACTCTATTTCTTTCCCATCATTGTATCTGACCCAGCCATATGTCTTGCCTGTGGTTTGGTGCTCATTATGTTTGTAGATCAGTTGTTGAAACAATCAAGACCTCCATATCCTTTTGGAAGCAATCACCATAAATTAGCTTTGTAATTTTCAAAAGAGCTAAATGTCAACAGCAAGTTCATTCTATTTTTTCTCCTCTAATTTCCCTGTAGCTTCCTCATATTTTTGAGAGCACCTCCCTCCCTCCCCCTCCCCATCCTGGGAATACTGGATAGCTTGGAGCATCATCCAAAATTGTTGTCTTATTTTTCTTCTATCCCTCCACCTTCCCCTCTTCCTCCTCCATTGAAGAGTAAGAGTCACTGATCATCTTTGATGCCATCAAGTACCACCTCCCACCTAGTGCAGGCGCCCTCTTTCTGGAAGACATGGTATTGCATCCATTTCATCATGCCTTTGCTTCATCTTTGCACCTGTGCAGATCCCTCAAATGGCCAGGCTTTGAGTGGAGTGCTCTCGATTCAGGGATAAGTAGCGACGCTTTCAAAACCTACATGGTCCGGCCCTGCTCTGACCCTTTTCTCTTGTCAATTCCTCCCCCACATTCATGCAGTGCATTCATGATTACAAACTCTCCTCCCTTCTATTTGAGTAAGGATTTAATTTAGGATCCAACTTAGATGCCAGCTGCATCTAGTGCCACCGCAGCAGCATAAACCATGGTCTCTTGTGTTTTCCACTGCACATCTTGGAAGCATCTGTTTCCAAGAGCACAGAATTGTATTTATATTCACTCAAGCCTGTGAGCAACTGGATGGCACATGTCCCACTTTGCCAGAGTGATTTGCAGTTTCCTTCTCTTCTCCAGAGCAGCTCACAGAGTGTAACCTCAGATTTTAAGGAGCACTACATTCAATTCTCTGCTAGTTTGACAAAGGAATGAGAAATGGCTGCCAAAGGATACATGAGAGCCTCAGAACTCCCTACATGAGAGAGACCTGCCCCAGAGGGGGAACATCAGCCTGCTTGGGAACAAATCATTCAACTTGTTGGGCTGCTTAAATGTTCCTCTTGTGACAAAACACTGCAATTTATTCCTAACGTATGGTCTGATGTCAGAAGAAACTAGCATTGTGCACTTGGCTCTTAGGAATGAGAAAGCACAGCATGTCCAGTACAAGCCTTCAGGAGACACACTGGGGGATTCATGTCTGACTTTAGGTGACATTACTGTTTATGTATACTCTGCAAGTGGTAAATCCTTAATGAAATAATAATTTAGAAAAAATAGTATAAGATTCTGGTCAGCTTGGGAGGGCTACAGTGGCAGCTGTGTCTGGGTAGTTTCTGTACTCCTACTCTTCCTCTGTTGTTCGAGGGGAAGTTTACCTCCCCTACCTGATTGATGAGCCCTAGCAGGTGGTTCAGCTCTGTCCTCTCAGGAAGCATGTAGTGGGTTGGGTGGTAGCAGGATCCAAGGTAGAGGGTGTGTAAATTCAGTTCAGAGATGGGCTGTTAACAGGTCCCCTTGGCTAGCGGCCCTAAGCTCTACCCTCCAATAATGCTTTATCAGGAATAAAGCTTTCTCCTTGGCTCCACACTCCAGTGGTAAAAAATCCACCCCTTAGTCTCACCATCTCTGGTTTCAGGCTGACATTTCCTTAAACTAATTACTCTGCCAGGAATACCCAGTCTGCCAGACCAATAACTAATTGTCTTTCAACACAGCTTAAATGCCTTCTCCCTAATGCTTTCTCTAGCCATGTCCTCTCTCCATATACAATTGACGACTCTCTTCTGTGTGCTCCCACAAAACAGATTTCTCCCATTTTTTCTATAGATACTGTATATCTGAGCTTTCCATCATACTGCTGGTTTCACTGGGCTGTGATTATCTATTAACTTTTCTCTGTCTTTCACTTTTGCTCCTCGAGGGTAAATACTGTCTGATTTATTTTGTTACTTAAATCCAGTGTCTGGAATGTAGTAGGCACATAATAAATGTTTTTTTTTAGGGAAATAAATGGAGTAATTGTTAATGAACACCTATGGACACAATTTTCACTTTTTGGGGGTTGGTTTCCCCATTCAAATACTATTAATGGAATGCCTACACTATATCAGTTACTACAGAATTGTAAAACTGAGCATAATCTTTACTTATGCTTTATATAATTTTCTCCATACCTTTTAAAAGTATAGTCAAATAATGACTTCTTGACCAGCCTCCAATTCTAGGTATCACTTTCCTTTGTTATTCTTTCCATAGCTTCAATTTGCATTTTCTGAAAATCAGCCCAAACTCTGTCTTGCAAATTGAATGCCATGTGATTAACTATGACTCTTGCCAGCTTTGTCCATCCCCTGGAAAAGGACTCAGGTAGTTTGTGACTTATTTTCTCTGTATTTCCAAATGAGGGTCACTTGGTAAGTATTTATTGTAATGATTTGAATGTGGTTGAACTCAGAGCTGGAGAGATAAGTAATGGTCATAAATCTGTGATGCTTAGTAATAAGCAGTACCATAAGGAAAATGCACCAAGTCCATAAAATTTCAAAAGAAAATGGTTGTAGATAGTCTTTCTGATGGGAAGTGCAGGAAGGATGGGAGGATTCCACGCATGGCGGTGGAAGCATATGGATTGAACCTAAAGGATGGGATTTGAATTTATGGAGCTGATTGGGTGAATGTGCATTCCAAGGAGCAGGAGAAGCATAATTGAAGGAATCAGAGCTGGAAAGGCAGGGGGATATAAATGAGGTGATCCATCACTATCATTTTTTGAGAGCTTTCCACAGGCATTTTAAAGTCATTGTGTCATTTAACATCCATAGTAAAATTTCACAAATTAACTATTATCTCCACTTAATAGGTGAAGAAACAAAGGCTCAAAAGAGTCAATTAATTGACTTGCCCAAGATTACACACTATAGGTACTTGAACTAGGGTCTGTCTGACACCAGGAACCAAAAAGTGTCTACTGAAGTGGGGGAACCAGACTCTCAATTAAGTGGTAGTCTTGGTTTGGGAAATTCCTTCTATGTTTTTAATATCTGCTAATGTTATCTGTTACACTAAGTGTCTAGCTCTTTTTTTAAAGACATGCCTGACAATTAAGAGCCCTCCACTTTGGGACTGTAACCAAATAGAAACCCCTTCTCTGAAACTCTTTCCTTTGTCTCATCAAGCTCAGCCATTATCTTATGACACTTACTCAATGAGGCCTTCTTTTTCTTCCCAAATCAGTGAGATCACTTTTTTTCTGAAGCCACTAGGCACTTTCTTCATTCTCATGATATATTGTTTCTCTTTCTGCTCCCACAAAGACCCCTGCTGCACATTTGTCCAAATCTTGACCATTTGCAGGGCAACCAGCCTCCTGTGCCCCCAGACTCAAGGCAGTCTCTGCAGACTTTGCCCCAAACCCCTCACTTCTAGCCTCGTGCTGCTCTATACTTCCTCCCTGGGGGGCTGCAACCATTCATCTCACCTCCCAGATTCACTCATGGTAAGCTTTCCTGTGGATCTCTCCCTAGGAGTATTGTGCATTCCTCATGGGAAAGGAGCCTTGTTTTGTACCCCTACATTGTGTGTGTTCAGGCTGTGATCTTCTGAATTAATACAAACCATTTATTTTAAATGTAAACCTTGCCTACCTCCAAAACTAGTATTGGAGGCAACCTTAACTCAAAAGGATATGCAAGACACCTACAACAGGAATGTAAAACTAAAAACAATATAAAGAGACTGGGAATAAATAAGGCAAAACCCAGGTGGTGTAATTTTTATGTAGTTTTTTAATATAGTTTATAGAGTTTTGTCTTTCAGCTCTAAATTTGATTATGAAGTTTCTGAAAGCCAAGGTAGAAAAGAGAAGATGGTGCCTGATGTAGTAGGCACATACTGATTTTTTTTTTTAGTGGTGAAAAAAAAAAACAAAACACCATTTCTGTCTTATCCCTCCCCATCAGCATTAGATCATAATGTGTTAGGTAAGTACCAGCACATGCCGATTTTCTCCTTTTGACTCCTTAGGGATGGGCAATGTCCCTTCTAGTTTTTTCAGCCGAGGTCTCTTCACACTCAGTCCTACCTAGTTCCAGAGCCAATCCTTATTACAGCTGGTGATAAATCCATAGGCATAGATACAACATTGTGGGATCTGGAATTTGTCACCCTCTCTTGCATTGCATATGGCTACGGTCAACCAACACCAGTCAACTTTCCAAGAATTCCCTTGGCTAATAACCTCAAAAACAACTGTAATTCCACAGATACAATTTCTATAGTTATAGCAGTTTGGGTTTGGAGTTATAAATTATAAATTCCAACTTGAATTGGTTAGGTAGTAAATACAATTCTTGGAGCTATATCATAGAGTTGACAAACGGAATGACAAGACCAAAGAGTCATTATACAATGGACCAGAAGTTAGGTTTTGGGGGAACTGGGAACATAGCCAGGTTTCCAACCCAGGGAGGAGGAAGATCTGGTTTTCCATTCTTGCGGGACTCCTGCCATTCGCCAGGACTGAAACCCCAATATAAGAAAGAGTTTCCATGGTGGGCAGAAAATACATAGTAGGTGGCAATAAAATAGAATCTTCTTGATACGGTTTTATCCTGTTTGTTTCTAGCCTGACTTTATAAGACCCAGCATGCTCCCCTGAGAAATACCCGCGTGAAGTGGGACATACTCTTACTTACTTAAGACATGTGAAGGATTGGCAATGTCAGAGGGATTGTTCTGTGTACTGGTAAATATTTCTCAATGAAAGGGAGGACTGTCAAATAGAAAGAGTTACCCAAAGATGGAATGGAATGCTTGGGATAACATTCAATTTGAGGTTGCATGCTTTAACAAGGAATTTCTGTACTGGCACTGCCCAATGTAGTTGCTTAAATTTAAATTTAAATTAATTAAAAATTTAAAAAATCTAATTCTTTGGTGACACTAGCCACATATCAAGGGCTCCTTAGCCATGTATGGTCACATATGCCATATTCAACAGTACAGATATAGAGCATTTCCATTTCATAAAAAATGTTATTGGACAGTGCTGTTATAGAGCGTTACTGGCATCAATTGCAGTTGGACTAGATGGAATTAAAGCCCTTTCCTGTCCTAGAGGTATAAATGGCGTGCCTTAACTTAGATACTGTAGGTGCTATTCATATTCATAAGGGGGCAAAAAACAGATATATGGCTACTAGGCAAGACTCCGTGAAGGAGATGAAAAATGGGTAGAGGCCTAAATCGGGAACAACAAACTTTTTCTGTAAAGGGACAGATAGTAAATATTTTAGGCATTGTGAATCCTTACAGTCTCTTTTGCAACTACTCACCTTTGATGTTGTAGGGCATAAAAGTGGTCATAGATAATGAGTAAATGACTGTGTTCCAATAAAGCTTTATTTATGGATGCTGAAATTTTAATTCTTTCTAATTTTTATGTATCACAGAATCTTCTTTTGATTGTTTTTTTAAACCATTTCTCTTTCTTTCTATATATATCGATATATAAATCGATATAGATATAGATATAGATATAGATATAGATATAGATATAGATATAGATATAG